>VMDR010006622.1:0-44543 GCA_007922815.1 Macrotus californicus
AACTGCCCATGTTTTACTAATGCTACATTTTATTATAAATATGATGTTCGTTAAGGAACATCAAACAACCGAAAAAAGTCTTTGCTGAAAAAGACAAAAAACAAAAACAAAAATAAATTTTTAGAAAAGAGAAATAGTTAATATTTAATAACGGGATACGATGACATAATTAAAGAATTCAAAATCACTGCAACTTTGATGTGTTAAAAGTAGCATAAAAAATCAGTGCTATAGAAATTTCAACTTACGAACATTAGACACTAAAAACTATTCTTCTTTGAACAACAAAAGGAGAGATCGGAAATAATTTCAGTCTGGCCCTGACTGGTGTGGCTCAGTTGGTTGGGTGTCATCTCCAGCCAGAGCACATGTCTGGGTTGCAGGTTTGGTTCCTGGTTAAGGTGCATTTGCGAGGCAACCAATTGATGTTTCTCTCCCTCTCTTTCTCCCTCCTTTCCTTTCTCTCTAACAATAAATAAATAAAAAAATCTTAAAAAAAAAATTTCAGCCTGTGCTTTTAAACTCTTCATACCTATTTCATGTCTCAAGTATTTTCCATCCATGTTCAGAAGAAAAAATTGTCAGTACTTTAAAGTTCTCAAAGCATATAAAAGTTAATCTAGTACTATCTACAAAATCTAATATAAACTAAAATGGATAATATATCAAATTTTAATAGCAGTATGCCTTCAAAGTAATCAAATAACCTGACCAAAATACCAGTAATGTTAGAAATAGGAATATACTTGGCTAGGGTACAGAACAGAACCGAAGCAAAAGTCTGGGAAGAAGGCAGAAAGCAGCATAAAAGCTTGACAGTGTTGTTGTTCTTCTATTTCCAAGCTAGACGTGACATAGAAACTCTAGAGTGTGAACAGAGAGATGATAAAGCCAAACTGGAGCATTTCCTCTTATTTCTAAGGATCTTTTCAACTTAGATTCCATTTCTGGTATAACCGTCTCTTCTAACCATCCTTCACCCCAAACACTAATTACCCAAATACAGAGTAAAAAAAAAGTCTCAAACAAAAATGTATTCATTTTTTTGTGGGTAAATATTGTATATTCATAATTACCATGAAGAACATGCTACTTATGAGGTTTCACTTACATATTTCATAAATTTATGTATTCAAATTAGTTACATGAGCCATCTCATTAAAAAAAGTATTTTACTGACCCACTAAATTGCTTTATAACCTACTAGTGGACTGGGTCTGCAAAACACTGCCCTAGAAGTTATTTTTAACTTATTTAGTAAGATAGAATTCACATGTCATAAATTCACCAATCTAAAGTACATAATTCAGTGGCTTTAGTATACTCACAGAATTGTATAATCACACCACAATCTACACTTAGAATATTTTCATCACCCCCAAAGAAGGCCCAAACCCATTAGCAGTCAATCATCCTCACACCCTTCCCTCACACTCTGGAAACAATCTACTTCCTGTTTATACGACTTTGACTATTCTGGACAAGTCACATAAATGGAATCACACAATATGTAGTCTTTCAAGACTGACTTCTTTAACTCAGCACAGTTTTGAAGTTCATCCATTTTGTAGGGTATATCAGCACTTCATTTCTTTTTTTGTGGCTGAATAATATTCCATTATATGGTTGTACTACATTTTATGTATCCATTCATCAGTTCTGATGGACATTTGGGTTGTATACACATTTTGGCTGTTACTATCATCCTGGTATGAATGTCTTAGAAGAAATGTGTGCAATCTTGTTTGTAATAATCAAAACACAGGAAACAACCAAATGTCCATTAAGAGGAGAATAGATGAGTTGCAGTATTCTGACACAACAAAACATTATACCCAACAGTGAAAATGAACCAGTGACATGCACCATAATGAAATGTACAAACATAAGGTGAAGTAAAAAGAGCAAATTGCAGAATATATACAATATATCATTTCAACCAGTTAAAAACATACAAAATGGCAAATAAAGTTAAAATATAAAAAAATACAGAACTGCAAGTAGATAAATAATTCCTGGAGATCTAATACACAGTACAGTGGTTACAAACAGCAAAACTGTACCACAAATATTAAACATTAACCGTTTGAGTCCCAAGCAGCGCGACTGCGCTGCTGACAATACCCCCTGGGACTCAAACGGTTAAACTTTCCAAGGGACTAGATCTTAATTGTTCCCACCACTAGAAGAAATTACTATCCCAACAGAGATGTTCACTATTGGCCACAATGGTAATTGTATTGTAACATAAATGTATCAAATCAGTAATGTTGCACACTTTAAACTTACAATTATTATATGTTCATTATATTTAAAAAAAAAAGCTGAGGGGAAAAACCACAACAAATTCAATACTCTACAGGGGAACTGTAACATAGGGTTATGATCAAGGAGGAAACACATGATATCTGGTGTATGGTGATGAGATTTCATTTCTTAAGCTGGGTAGGAGATATTGTTTTATCATTTATTCTTTCTGTATATAACAAATATTTTATTTAAAAAATATTGGTTATGACTACTTTTAGGTTCAAGCACGAATTCAACACATGGCTTGTATTGAAATTTTGTCTTGAGATTTTGTTGAAGCATATCCCACAGTTGGGAATCTTACTGACCTTATCCAACAAATTATCACAAAAAGTGACTCTGTATTGCCTGAGGTTAATCATGAATTACCATAAAATATGAGTGGAGGGGGGCAGAAAAGATTCAAGTGCATGCTTTAATTCATGTTTTTTAAAAAAATCTGTACCTGCACAAAAATTTTCTGTAAGTTACTTATCTGTTTGTTTTATGGAGAATAAATAGTTCAAATAAATGAAAAGTGTTTGATAACTTAAATAAACAAGCTTGGTCTAAATTGGTGTATTTCTAAGTATAACTTTATATTCACTCTTTCCAAATACATCCAAAAACAAATTCCCAAATTGGGCATACTGTAGAATAAAATAAAAATATCCTAGCAGATTTGTTTTAAAGAGGAAATTAGATTTTTAAAAAAGACATTTATGTGTTTTTAGGGAGAGGGGAAGGGAGAGAGTGAGAGAAACATCAATGTGTAGTTGCCTTTCATGTGCCCCCTACTGGGGACCTGGCCAGCAACCCAGGCTTGTGCCCTGACTGGGGACTGAACCAGCGACCCTTTGGTCCACAGGCCAGCACTCAATCCACTGAGCCACACTAGCCAGGGTGGAAATGAGATTTTTAAATTTCAAAATGAGTGCATTACATGTTGTGATCTGTGTATCAAAATCTGTGATATGCTCAGTTTTACTCAAGAGAAAAATTTATAACCGTGCATATACAGTTAGAAAACAAGAAAAGCTGCTATTTAATGAACAAATAATGAGCTAGAAATAATAGAATACAAATTTTAAAACTCCAAATCAAAAGTTCATTATTTGAGAAAGATTAATAAAATAGACAAGCCTTTACCAAAAACAACTTTTTTAAAATCCCAGAAGGATATAAGTCATGGAGATTAAAAAACTGAAGACCTATCCCTAACAAAGGAAATTAAGTCCAGACAGGTTTTAAGTTGAACACTACTATTTTTCAAAGAAGGGTTAATTTGGTAGTTCTCTTTTTATGAAGTGTTCCAGTACATCCTAAGAGTTGAACGAGCTTTCCAGTTAATCTGCGATCACTACTATAATGCTGACATCCAAAGCACAGAAGAATAATGCCCACGTACACGCGAAACATATAGAAAGCTATTCGTCAGTCTCACCAATGACCTTCATGTACAATCACTGAGTATTTAAGTCGCAAGCAAACATAAAAGAGTAATTCGCACTCAGAATTATCTAGTAAAGTTATTCACTATTTAATATACAAGGGGGAATCCCCCTAAAAACCAGAATTATCTTCTGGAGGGCGGGCTCCTTGCAGAGGCTTCCCCCCACTCCCCCCACTCCCCCCACCACCAGGCCAGTGTTCTAGGAACCCATCTGTTTCAGTGTATCAGCTTTCCTTGTGACAGGCTGCCTTTGGCTTCTGTGAATTTTTTTTTGAAGACTCTTTCAATGCCTTTGCCAATTTCATGATGGGTGATTTATAAGCACACCTGCCCACATAGCACTGAGTATTCAGCAGTTTTTGACCAAAACCTGCATGACCCCCTGCCCCACCCTCCCTATTCACCTGATCTTGCCCCCAGTAACTTTTTTTGTTTCCCCAGATGAAAAAGTCCTCAGAGGGAAATGTGTTGCCGATGTGGAAGAGGTGAAACAAAAAATGGCAGAAACACTAAAATCGCCGAATTCAAAAAGAGTTTCGAGCAGTGGAAAATAAAAACATCTTGATATGTGTGTTGCATCAAATGGAGAGCACTTTGAAGGTGACCGAAGTTAAACATGTAAGAATAAGTCCACGGTTTTTTAATACATAAATTCTGGGTTTTTTTTGGGGGGGTCCCCCCGCATACATACAAAAATTATAAAGACATTTGACAAAATTCAAAATTGAAACCCTTGGTAAATAGGGAAGAAACTTACTATAATTAAGTTGAGAGACTTACTCAATTCAACCCTTATCTGCTAAAAACCCATAGAAATATTCCCACAAAAGATAGATCTTCATTATAATAACACAGTTTTATGGCTACTTTTCAAAGTTATACTTGCAGTCTTTGATAGTAATTTAAGGCAAGAACCAGAACTGCAACCATTGCAAAATGGCTATTTACCTAGAAAATTTGAGAAAGACAAGTGAAAAATCAGTACAACCAATACAAAGGTTTAGGTAATAAGGAGGTCACAAAGTATCATACAAATTTAAAAAGCAACAGTGTTTCTATATACCAGCAATAACCAATAGAAAAAATGTAACGGATAAAAAGCAATACATTTATAATACATGGATAAAAAGAAATGAATTTATAATATCAATCACAATAAAACTAAGAATATAAGAAACACACCGTCTGAAGGGTATGCTATATACAAACAAACAAACAAAACAGGAAAGCTACCGAATATTCCTAGATGGGAAGAATCAAAAGCATGTCAATTTTCCAGAAAGTAATCTATAGATTCAAAGTAATCTCAATTGAAATCAACAGGATATTTTGTAAAACTTCCCTTGGAAAAGGAAATTAGCAAAAATAGCCAAGAATTTTTCAAAAAAGAGGAATGACTGGGAACTTGGAATCCAGACAGCAGGATAGAATAAACAGCTATAGTAATTAAAACACTGTAGCACTAGTAACTGACTTAAGAGTGAATCTAGCCACAGACTCATATAAATATGAGAATTTAAGTAATGGATATATACAGCATTTCAAAACAATAAGAAAAACATGAACTGTTTATAATAATCAGGGGGAAAACCAGCTATTTGGGAAAAGGGCCCTTCTGAAAGGGAGTCCAGGGAGGTCAGAGTGAGATGTGATAACAATGTGAGGAAGAGGCCATGAGCCAAGGAATGCCGATGACCTCTAGAAGCTGGAAGAGACAAGGAAAGAGATTCTCCCCTAGTATCTAAAAGACACATAACTTTGTATCCATTAAAGCTACTAAAATTGTAATAATTTCTTATAGTAGCAATAGGAAACTCATATAGCAATTTACCTTACTCAAACTAACATATCAATTCAAGAAAAGATTCAAGTGGTCTGTACACACATGAAAAGATCTCAGAATCAATAGAAACAGGGAAACATTAAAACAAGGGTCTTTTTAATGCCCAGTGACATGGTAGAAATGAAAAAGGATTATTTTCACATGTTGACAAGGATTTGGCATTCTTTTATGCCATGGATGGCATTAAAATTGGTGAAGCCTTTTTGAGAGGAAATTTGCCAGTTTAAAGTTTAAAATATTCACATCCTTTGATTCAGTAAATCTGCTTCTGGAAAACAACTATTATGGAATGGTTAAGAGTACACAGGTTATGGAGGGTGACTGTCTGAACATGAAGCCCTGTCCTTATCATCTATAGGATGTGTGACTGTGAGTCACTTAAGATCCCTAGCTTCACAAATGACTCATCTACAAAATGGGTGTAACAGTTGCTGTGAGAATGACATTTAATGTAGTTAGCATAATTCTACATAGGTAGTGCTTAACAAATCTTAGCTGTTAATAATGCACTCTAAAGTAACACATATGATTAAAATAACTAGATGGGTGAGGATGCGGAGAAACTGCAACCTTTGTTCATTGCTGGTGAGAATGTTAAGGATGGTATGGCCACTGTGAAAAACAGTATGGTGTTTTTATAAATTAAAAATAGAATTACAATGTAATTCAACAATTTTACTTCTAGGTATATGCCTAAAAGAAGTGAAAGCGGGGACTCAAAGACGTTCAATGGGTATAGAGTTTCAGTCCTACAAGATGAACAGAGTTATGGGGATGGATGGTGGAGATGACTGCACAGCAATGTGAATGTATGTAACACCAATGAACTGTAGCTACATGTAAATATGCTTAAGATGGTAAGTTTTTTATGTGTACTTTAGCATAATTTGAAAAAGTGCTGAAAGAAAAAATTTCCAACCAAAAATATTCTACCCGGGAAAGTTGTCATTCAGAATTAAAGGAGAGAGAATTGTTTCCAGACAAGCAAATACTCAACCAGCCTTACAAGAAGTGTTAAACAGACTTCTTTAGCTAAAAAGAAAGAGTACTGACTGATTACAAGAAAACATGTAAAAGAATAAATCTCACTAGAAAGGTAAATATATAAATGTAGTGGATTAATCACTTATAAAACTAGTGTGAGGATTAAAAGACAAAAAGAGTAAAACTACCTATGAATTAATTAAGGGATATACAAGTAAAACATGGCATCAAAACCAAAATGTGGGACTTCTGGTCAAGATGGAGGCATAGATAGACACATTTTTGCCTCCTCATGCAACAACAAGAAGGATCACAACTAACTTCAAAATAAAAAAACACCCAAAACTGCCAGAAAACCAACTGTATGGAAGTCCAACAACCAAGGATTTGAAGAAGCCACATTTGTCCAGACAGGGAGGAGGGTTGAAGCCAGGGGGGAAAGGACGTGATGTGGCACTGGAGAGGTAGGAGCAGCAGAAGGGGTGGTCCCACATTCACATGTGGTGGATAAAAACTGTCAGGGAGACCTTGGGAACAAGTGATTCCAGCCCCAGGTTGAGACCTGGCAGCCCAGGGTTCCCGCACCAGGAAGATAAAACCTAGTAACTTCTGGCTGTAAAATCCAGTCTGGGTTGGGGTGGTGGCAGAAACTGCTGGTTTCTCAGGACATTCCGTTTAAAGGGTCCTGCACAGACCTAGTGGTAAGTAAACCCACCCACTCTGGAAACCACCACCAGAGCATCAATTAGTCGTATAAGGGGAGTGGGTGAAGTGACGGGAAATGGGGCTAGTGAAGCCAGGCAGTGGCACTGTTCCCTCTCCGACCCCTACCCCCACACAATGGCACAAAGCAGGGAAGCAGGTTGCCCCACACTGACAATACCTAAGGCTCTGCCCCTAACAACTTAACAGGTACACTAAAACAGGAAATCAAAGCAGCTCTACCTAATACACAGAAACAAAAACAGTGAGGCTGCCAAATGGAGGAGACAGAAGTATGGCTCAAATGAAAGAACAGAATAAAATCCCAGAAAAAGAACTAAAGGAAACGGAGACAGCCAATATATCAGATGCAGAGTTCAAATCACTGGTGATTGGGATGCTCAGAGAACTCATTGAGTAAGGCAAAACCATAAGGGAAGAAATGAAGGCTACACTAAATGAAATAAAGAAAAATCCACAGGGAATGAACACTGAAGAGAGGAAGCTGGAGTATAAATCAATGATCTGGAACATAAGGAAGAAATAAACATTCAACCAGAATGAAGAAACAATAATTCCCCCAAAAATGAACAGAGTATAAGAAGACATCTCCAAAAGTGCCAACATCAGAATCACAGGAATGCCTGAAGGAGAAGAGGAAGAGAAAGAAATTGAAAACTTATTTGAAAACATAATGGAAGAAAACTCCCCCAATCTGGAGAAGGAGATAGATTTCCAGGAAGTCCAGGAAGCTCAGAGTCCCAAAGAAATTGGACCCAAACAGGACCACACCAAGACACATCATAATTAAAATGCCAAAGGTTAAAGATAATCTTAAAGCATCAAGAGAAAAGGAGACAGTTATCTGCAAAGGAGTTTTCACAAGACTGTCAGCTGATTTCTCAAAAGAAACTTTGCAGGCAAGCAGGGACTGGCAAGAAGTATTCAAAGTCATGAAAAGCAAGGACCTATATCCAAGATTACTCTATCCAGCAAAGCTACCATTTAGAATGGAAGGGCAGATAAAGTGGTTCCCAGACAAGGTCAAGTTAAAGGAGTTCATCATCACCAAGCCATTATTACATGAAATGTTAAAGGGACTTATCTAAGAAAAAGAGGATGATCAAAAATATCAACAATAAAATGACAAGAAGCTCACAACTATCAACAACTGAACCTAAAAACAAAAACAAACTAAGCAAACAAACAGAACAGGAACAGAATTACAGAAATGGAGATCACATGGAGGGTTATAAGAATGTGGGAAAAGATACAGGGAATAAGTATAAATGGTAGGTACAAAATAGACGGGGAAGTTAAAAGTAGTACAGGAAATGGAAAAACCAAGGAACTTATATGTACGACCCATGGACAAGAACTAAGAGGGGGGAATGCAGGTGGGGGGCGGCGCACGGCAGAGGGGAATAAAGAAGAGAAAAAAATGGGACAACTGTAATGGCACAAGCAATAAAATATACTAAAAAAAAAAACCCAACCCTTAATTGAAACAATCTTTAAACCACAAAAGACATTTATAAGGCAACTGGCAACATATGAATATACAGTGGTTGTAAAATGATAGTGAACAATTATTGTTAATAATAATACTATTATCACAGCTAAGAAAAATATGTAAGGAACATCCTTGTTGTTAGCAAGAGGAAGCCTAAGTTTTCAGGGGTAGGGTGTTATGGTATCTGTAACTTACTTTCAGATAGTTCTGTAAAAAGAAAAAAGTACATGCTCATATCTAACATCCAAATGGCAGAGTGTACAAGTCTTTACTGTGCTAATCTTTCAACTCTTCTGTATTTTTGAACTTTCTCATGATAAAAAAATTGGGAAAAAGGATTAGAAAGAAACTCTTGTGCTTTCTATTATACATATTTTATTAAACATTCTATAGTCATGTTTAAAAACATTAATATTCTACACAAATGAATTGTTATTTCTAATATGTTGGAAACTTAGGTTGCTCCTGTGATTAACAACTTCAAGCATTAAAAATGATACACAAAAAAGCATTAAGCCCACTTTCTTCACATAGAAATAAATGATGAATGATTTTCTTGTGGCTTATGAAAATCTGGTATAGTTACAAATCCCACTTGTGAACCACCAAAGCAGAGATTTCCTTTTATAGACATCTGCTCAAGAATGGAGTTTTTGCTTTTTTTTGGACATCTGGTCAGTCAGATTCAGCTATTAGGCAGGATATTTTTGTAACAACATTAATTTTTCTTTGCCAACACCAATCTGAAGCTACACTATAATTTTCATGAGGACACAAACTGTGTCTTATTCATTTTTGTTTTACACACTCATTTTTGTTTCACTTTTGTTTTACTCAGTGTGTAAAACACTAGGAGTTGAATGCCTTGTAATTCCTAAGCATTCAAAAGTTTTCCGACTTGGACAGACTTAATTCTTTGGCTCCATTAATAAATTTATAATCATCCTTCAATTTTACATCAAGGTTACTTTATCTACTGATTTGATGAAAAGCAAATGCCCTCTTGTTGACTTCATTTTTATGTTCTCCTAGGGCCTGTCATCTCTCCACCTAATTTTTCTGGTTCCACCAAATGAATGGTGCTTCAGCCTTGGAGGCTGCTTCCCGGTGCTGGCCATCACTGTTGCAAGCTGGTCATTCCTGCAACCACTTCCCATCATCTGGGCCCAGTTTCCAGGCCAGAGGAATAGAAACTAACGTATTCACAGCACGAGGCAGGACATCAGAGGCCTTTAAAAATTCCTTAGTCTGACTTAGTACTCAGAATTCAGGTCTAAAAGTTAACTTTTAAATTTTTGTTCAAAATTAAAATCCTCACCTTAGAGGTAGTTGTTTTAACAGTATTAAAATGGCTAAATAAGAGGGAAAAAAGCTGGAGAGGGAATGAAAAACTGAGACAATTTTCCCTTGACATTTGAAAAAAATTAAAGATAACATTAAAAATGCTAACAATATGAAGTTTTAGAAATTACTAATATCCACAGTATATGAGTAAACAAGTTTAATATTCTGAGGGCATTTCGCAGTTTAGATCAAAAGGCAAGATATTAAGCGGGTAAAACATGTGATCAGAAATTTTATTACTAGAAATCTATCCTATAGAAATATTTGCATAAAAGCAAAATATAAGTAAAAATATATTCAAAAATATTTATTTTAAACTCTACTTGTAATACTATAATATTGAAGATAATTTAAATGTCAATGTTTTATTAAATTATACCAAAATAAAATTAAGTCAATTGGGAAAGATTTACATGTAGACTCAGGATGCAGCTATAGTAAGTATGTTGAAACAGAGTTTATATAATGCCTGTGATTTCTCAAGGGCATGTGGCATGGGGGTTGAAGATTTTAATCTCAATATACTTCTCTTGCCCCATAAATAAATGAAAAAGCTAAAACTCTAAAATTTCAAGACCAAAACTTAAGAAAATATCCTCACAAACTTAGAGTACGCAAATATTTCCTAAAACACAAAAAATGCACTGATGGAAGAAAAAAATAAACTGGACTTTGTCAAAATTTAAAAACCTCTATTTAAAAAAACCCCTTAGGATATGGAAAATACAACACATGTACCTGATAAAGGACTTATCACTTCCAACATTTAGTCATCAAGGAAAAATAATTTAACTAAAAATTAAAGTCAAAAGTGGGGTAACTAAAATTCTCATACACTGTTAGCGGTAATGTTAAACAGTAATTTTAGGAAACTTTGGCAGTTTTATATAAAATTAAATAGGCCTAAACCACATTCTAGCACTTCTAATCCTAGAGAAATAAAAGATATGTCCACTCATAGACTGGCACAGGAATAGAAACTTCATTCATAATTGCCCCAAAGAGAAAGACAAAAAAAACACAGATGTCAACCAATGGAAAAGACATTAACAAACCCTGGCATATTCTTGCAATTGATTAGCATTCGGCGATAAAAAGAATAAACTACTAACTCATGTGACCAACACAAAGGAATCTCAAAATCATTATGCTGAACAGAAGCTAGACACTGAAGAGTACATACAGTATAATTCTATTCATATGAAATTGCTGACCAGTCAAACTAATCACTGACAGAAGCAGTGGTTGCCTAGGGCCAGGATGGGGGGAGAGAGACAGAATACAAAGACACCACACACACAGTGAAGTTCCTGCAGTGATAAGTGTTCTAGCCTTCATTGGGGTGCTGCTTATATGAATGCATCCATTTGTCAAAATACACTAAACTGCACTCTAAAATGTGTTCATTATATTGTTTGTAAATTACACCTCAATAGAGTTGATTTAAAAATAAGGTACAGTTGTCCACCTTTATCCGTCGGGATACATTCAAGAGCTCCCATGGGTGCCTGAAACTGTGGATAGTACTAAACGCTATATATACTATGTTTTTCCCTACACATAACTACCTATGATAAAGCTTCTAAATTAGGCACAGTGAGATTAACAACAATAACTAATAATAAAATAGAACAATTGTAACAATGTACTGTAATAGAAGTTATGTGAAAGAATTTTGGGGCTATTATTATGTAAAATAGGGGTGGCTTTAACACAAGCACTGAGAGGCACAACAGTGATCTGACACCGAGATGGCTACTAATTGACGCCTGGGGCAGGTAGGTGTACGGCCTGGTTACGCTGGGCAGAGGGCTGGGCATGGCAGGACGGTGTGAGGTTTCACCCTGCTACTTAGAATAGCACCCAATTTGAAACTTAAGAACTGTTCATTTCTGGGATTTCCCATTTAATATTTTCAGACCATGGTTGATGGCAGGTAAATGAAATTGCAGAAAGCAAAACTGCAAATAAGGGGGACTGCTGTATGCCCTTCCTTCTATTTTTAAGAATTAAAGCTATCCCTGGATTAATCCAAAGACAAGGAATTAAGAATCTCCTTGCTTACTTTGAGTTCTTGTCTTTTGGCCCACAGCAAACTAATAGCTCTTCATAACAAAAGGTCCTGGGATGAGGTAGCAACAGCAGCAGCAGATCTGGAAAAAATCTGTTTTCTATTTTGATAATTATATTGTGATTATATAAGTGAATGCCCTTGTTCTAAAGGAATGTGCAAGGTATTTAGGGGTAAAGAGGCACAATGTCTGCAACCTGCTTTCAAATAATTTATAAATGAAGGTTTTTTTCAGGCATCTATATTTTCCATTTACTATATATGACTGAGCTGGCAACACAAACTCCTTGCAGAGCCTGCTTATTTTCCAGAAGGCTCACCCACATTTATGGTAAACAGCCACTAGATGGCACTCTGTGATCTAATCCCAGCAGCCTAGGTTTCCACAGGCAACATTTTAGACTCACTTCAAACAAAAACTGGTGATCTTTAATAAAGCACCAATATTAGGCAATCACTACATTCAAAAGAGATATTTTCACCATAGCCTACAAGGCCTTACATGATCTGACTTTTAATTGCCACCCAAACCCATCTATGACCTTCTCTCCTAGGTCTAGGTTAGTGTTAACTTTTCAGGGAACTTCCCTGACCCTGACCTGGTATCTAAGAGAAGTTGGTCGCATGGATCCCCTACTTCCTTCAGCCTGCTTTACTTTTCTTCGGCACTTGACATGTTATCGTCTTCCTCCCCACACTCCCAGAATGTAAGTTTCACAAGGACAGACTTTACTTGGCTCACTGTGGTATCCCAAATGCCTAGAAAAGGGACACATACAAGGCATGCCATCCTCTCTTTCATCTTTCACTATTACTCATCATTCTTCAGTTGAAGTCCATCACACCCCCAACCCCCACCAGTAGCCTACTGGAACTAGACTGTGAAGAGTTTTAAATGATTGAAGTATTTTATGTGAAAGGAAGTCATCAAGAGATTTAAGCAGTAAAGTGACCCTTCAAAAGCAGTACTTTAGAAAAATTCCTTTAGCAAGGAAGTGATAAAATGTAGCAGGATATTTTAGATACAAAGACACTGCAGAGGTAGTCCCAGCCAAGGTCTCTAGTGTCAGGAGACTCAGGTTTGATTGTGGCTCCACAGCTTATCGAAGCGCCACAACTTTAAATAAACTTAATTCAAGAAGCTCTCTGCCTAGTGTGTAAAATAAGGGTAGGAAAAATATCTACCTCATAGGGACTATAAAGGTTATGCTCATATGATGCTTAGTATAGCGCCTGATACATAAATTTTAGTACTGCATGTAGTAAATAAGGGAAAAGGAACAAGCAAGTATTTGTTAATTTATGCAACTTATTTTTATAAACTAGTTTATTTACATGTAAACTCAGTCTTCTATTTTCTTTTGCCTTGAGGAATGAAGAACTGTAGGGCCTCCTAATGTAGAGAACTGTCTTCTAGTGGCTGTGTGATATGTTGAATCGTGCCCCCCCCCCCAAAAAAAAAAAAGATATATTGGAGTTCTAATGTCCAGGAACCCAGAAGGTGACTTTATTTGAAGACAGGATCTTCAAATTAAGGTAAATTCATTAGGATGAGCCCTAATCCAATTATGACTACTGTCCTAAAGAAAAGGGGGAAATTTGGACTCAGATTGAGACACGGGCAGGGGAACATAAAGAGACAGCCATCTTAAAGTCAAGGGGGGAAACAGATCTTTCCCTCACTGTCCTCAGAAGGAACCAACCCAATGACACCTTGATTTCAGACTACTAGCCTACAGAACTGTGAGACAGTGCATTTCTGCTGTTTAAGCCATTTATGGCACTTTGTTACAGTAACCCTAGCAAATGAAGTAAGAGTGGAAGAAAAGCAGATCTATATACTTACCTTCCTTAAGAAATCATAAACCCCTTGAGGGGAAGGACTGTTTTAAGTCATCTTTGTATCCCTTCTGGAACACCAGATCTCATGCAAAAATCTAGTAAGATATTATTTTAAGCTCCAGTACTTATAGTGGAGCTCAGTAAAGGCTAAACTTCTCCCTACTACCTTTCCCATATGTTTTTTCCTGACAGATTTTCTCTTTTGCAAACTGACAAACTGAACTTAACCTCTTTTTTAAAAAAGATTTTATTTATTTATTTTTAGAGAAAGGAAGGGAAGGAGAAAGAAAGGAAAAGAAACATCAATATGTGGTTGCCTCTCACACATCCCCCACTGAGGACATGGCCTGAAACCCAGGCATGTGCCCTGACTGGGAATCAAACCAGGGACCCTTTGATTTGCAGGCTGGCACTCAATCCACTGAGCCACACCAGCCAGAGTTGAACTGAACTTCTGAGACATACTCAAGTAATAATCTCATTAGTAATCCTAAACTAAGATAGGGTTTGGCAACAGCAAAATAAAAATTTGAATGTCTAAGTTTATCAGGTGTTATATACAAATAATTAAATATAAACTATCCCTGATCTATAGGTGAGATACTACAAACTAGACCTGATACAGATATATAAATAATACCGACAGGTAAGTTAAAATCATTAGTTTGATACATGACTAATAGCAAGAAATGCCACATAAAATTCAAAGGTAAACCTATCAAAGGTAAGGAAGAAAGCATGCAGAAGGATGTAGTCACCAGGGAACTTTCCTCCAGCCCAGCACACATACAATTCATCCTCAGAACCTCACCATCTACAGATAAGGAAACTCAGACTCAAGAAAGTCAAATGACATTGTCCAAGTTCAACCAACAATAGCGTTGGAAGCAAACTGGAACCTAGGACTGTGTGATTCAAAGAAAAAACTCTTTTTGGTAAAGAGCACATGGGGGCACACCTACAGTATATTATCCTTCCACCTAGAAGCATGAGCACGAGTTACCTAATTTATCCCATTACATTTTTAGTATGGCAAAGACAAATGCAAAATGCAATTCCTGTTAAATCTATTCTCAAAGGCATAGGCAGAGAGAAAAGGAGTATAAGAGAATCAAGGGAGCAAGTTCATGTGTAGACAGAATCTGACATCTTTGATCAAACTGCTTTGTTGAAAGAAGGACATTTGAGAACGTTCAGAGGCTGAAGAGCAGGAACAGGATTAAGAGAAAAGTGAATGAGAAGATACAATGTAATCAGTTACAAAATGAGCCTACACCAGTACTTTAGGAAACAAAGTTCACAAAGCCTGGGAGCCTTGTTTAAAATGGCTACTCACTCAGAAAAGGGAATTTAGAATTTGAGTAAATTAAATAATATATAAAGATCACCAACATGCTCTGGCTGGTGTGGCTCAGTGGATTGAGTGTTGGGCCTGTGAACCAAAATGCTGTCAGTTCGATTCCGAGTCAGGCCACATGCCTGGGTTGCAGACCAGGTTCCCAGTAGGGCGCACGTGAAAGGCAACCACTCACTGATATTTCTCTCCCTTCCCCTCTCTCTAAAAATAAATAAATAAAATCTTTAAAAAAAAATCACCAACATGATTCATGGTACCAGCATCAAACTTTATGACACTACTGTTTGTTCACCACAATTGGTGACAATTCTTATAAAGTAAAATATACATTAAATATTCTCAAATTCCTCAATAAGCTATCCTAAAATACACATCAATATTAACCAAAGCACTTATGCCACCGAAAGTGTTAATACCCTATAGTAATGAATGACATCTGGCCTTAATTTTCATCTGCATAACTAAAGGCACGTCGGCAAATCGACATGGTTTTTATTCAGCTACCTCCTGCCAACTGACTTTGGTGTCCAGTGCTACCACGCTTCTCTGAAAATGAACAAAGTATATTTAACTTATTTTGTGGTTTCTGGTAACTTTCTGAAATCATTTGTTGCTAAAGTAGTTGAAAACTGGATACTCTGATCTTCATAGTTGATCTCTTGTGGTCTTTTTCAAATTCCGAAAGTTAATCCTTTTGTAAGAGGCACAGGGAAGCACAGGGCTCTTCTACAACTGTGCTTTCTGTCATTTTAGGAAAGGGTGCTTGAGACAGTATTAAGCCTATTAATGCCTGACTCCCTCCCTGAAGACTCTGGCAGAAATCACAGAGTGCAGGCTCTAGGCCAAATCTTGTGCCTAAACTTTTGTTTACAATGGATGAAAAAAAATTAAGTAATTGTCAACACTAAACAATCTGGAGAATCTAAAAAAATCTGATGACCTGGTAACACTGGATTGAGCTTCCCACCAGACAACCACTAAGAGCTAAGAAGTCTTTTCTTCTTTAGATATAAAAGAGGAGGCCCACTCAGCACATTCTAAAGATCACCATATTCCCTTTCGCTTACTCATGGTACGCTTCATAAGCCACATTTTAAGAATATATCAACACAATCACAAATTACATACATTACTCATTTTAAAATAATAATACAAATGACCCAAATTCTGCAAGGTTAGGGATCTTTCAGGAGGCCAAAGATTATATAAAATGAAACAAATAAATGTGTGTAACTACATGGTAACATAAACACTCAGCAAGGAATTCGCCTATGTAACTTTAAAACTCAGTAATCTGACTCTACAACCATAGTCAAGTATACACCATAAGGACGAGAACAATAACAAAAGTCATAAACTTTCTTCAGTAATCATATTGTTGGTGGTAGTACTGGCAACATCATTCTGAGACTATATGGTATTTATATCATGCGAAGAAGAAAATGAGTAACCACGTTGATGCTGTTGAGAACTGGGGTTTTCAGTCTAAGCAAAAGGAGACAGAGACACAAAATCAAGGGTAAGAAAAGTCCCCTGGGTCATTTGATGTTCAAGTATAACATAGATGCATGATTTTTTTTTAAAGAGAAAACACAATTTATTTCCTAGCTCTAATCACAGAAAAGGCTTATAAACAATGACTAACTCAGTAGGAATAAGCATCTTAAGTTCCCAGAAAGGCTTCTTAGACAAAGGGCTATTTCCTGTGGCAAAAAAAAAAAAAGTACCAAATAAGTTTGGACAAACTCTTATATCAGATGCACAAAGCTATCAAAAATGCCTCAAATTAAGTCAAATAGACTCAGGGGGCCATTATGAAGGGACTCCACTGGCCAAAGATAGGACAAGACAATCAATAAAAATAACTACACATGCTACAAAATCCATGAATGTTGAAAACGTCATGCAAAGTAAAAGAAGGTGATCACAAAAGACCTCATATGGTATGATTCCACTGATATGAAATGCCCAGAGTAGGAAAATCCACTGAGACAGAAAGTAGTTAGTGGTGGCCTAGGGTTAGAAGTAGGGTAGCATTGTGGGTGCAAAGTTTCTGTTTGGGGTAATGGAAGTGGTTAAAACTCATTAGATCTTGGTGATGACTGCACAACTCTGTGGACATACTAAAAATTACTGCATTGTACACTTTAAACAGGTGAATTTTATGTAAGTTATAGCTCCATAAAGCTGAATACAAAAAAACAAATGCAACTGATTGAACCACAAATATGAGCTTATACTCAAAGTTTTACTGGTCATTTTGGAGGATAGTAGGTATCCAACTTATTATTTTGAAAACTGGAAAGTACCAAGTATTTCTCCTGTCTCTCAGACACATAAAGCATCTCTTTAGGTAACCAAAGAGATGAGATGAAGTTTCTCTGTACAGAAGAATGACAGTTAATAAATTCAAGAATAACAGATCACCAGTCTGCAGCCCTAAATAAAATAATGGATTTAGAAAATTATCAATGGCCGCTAACATCACACACACACAAAAGTCAACCCGACAGTAGGTGCCATCTAGTAGAGGTATACAACACCACCTATGAAGTTGTCTGACAAAAGCAAAACCCACAGAGAACCTGTAGATTAAAGACTCTTCCAACAATGGCAATGTAAGGACCTTATGAATCCTGATTCAAGCAAACATAAAAGTAGCAGGAAAATCTGATCACTGTTTGGATATTTGCTATTAAGGACTTGTCTAAAAATTTTTTAGGTGTGATAATAATACTTTAGTTATGTTTTTAAAAATTGAGTCCATATCTTACAAAATGGTATGATGTCTGAGGTATGCTTTAAAAGAAGACGGAGGGGAGCAGAGAGATCTTGTAGATGAAACATTAGCCACAGTTGGTCATTGCTGAAGTTGAGATGAGTATACAAAGCTTACTTCTCCATTTTCTCTCATTTTGTATATATTTGAAAAATTCCACAATAAAGCTTAAAAAAAAGACAGTAATTCTAATTCTATGGATCATTGGAATTACTAAATTTCAAAAAATTGAACACAGATATGTCTCTATAACAAAATTTACTAACATAAATAAACTTATTAAGGAACAAAAGAGGACAAGAAAATATTTCTGAAAAGGGGAAACCTAGAAATGCAATTTTGCCAAGGGCCTACTCTAATGTAATTACAAAATTAAAAATGCAAGTTTTTAAAAGATGTGACAGTTGACATTGAGAATTTCAGGGACTTCTGGTCAAGATGGTGGCATAGGCAGCCACAGCTCACCTCTTCACACAACCACATCAAAATTACAACTAAAAGCTCAGTGGATTGAGTACAGTATGCGAACCAAAATTACACCTAAAATATAGAAAAATCATCACTCAGAACCATCAGAAATCGAGTTGAATGGAAGTCTGACAACTACGGAATTAAAGAAACCACATCCATCCAGACTGGTAGGAGGGGCACAGACACGGAGTGGGCTGGAACGACACTCATGTGCGGTGGATAAAAATTCAGGAGGGATATTTTGCGAGTGGAGTCCTAGCCCCACACCAAAACCCCCAGCCCAGGATGATACCATATTTTGCTGTGTATAATGTGTACTTTTTTGCCCAAATTTTTGAGGGGAAAATAAGGATGTGCATTATATATGGGTAATACTAATTCCATAAATATAGAAATGTTTCTAATTCTTTTATTTACGCTTATGTACTAAAAGTGTAACTCTAGAAAGCAATAATGATATCCATATGCAAAATAATACCCTGGAATACGATAATTGGTTTTGTTTCTAAATATAAATAAAAAATTGAATTAAAAAATTAAAACAAAAGATTTCTTTTCCTGAAAGTTTAAGCCAAAAACATGGGTGCGCACTGTGCATGGGAGCGCATTATACATGGCAAAATACAGTTATGTCCCCAAAACTTCTGCTGCAAAAACCAGTGAGGAATGGGTTGGTGGAAGAAACTTCTGGAGCCCCAGGCAGCTCCTCTTAAAGAACCCACACACAGACTCACCTACTCAGACTCACTCCCTCTGAGCTCCAGCACCAGGGTGGCAGCTTGAAGGGCACTAGTGGTATACAGGCAAAAACTGAAGTGTCTGCCATCAAGGTGAGCAGAGGCCATTGTCCCTTTTCTAAACCCTCCCCGCTAAAAGCCAGCAAGCTGGTGCCATATCTGAGACTCCACCAACCTGGCTAACACTGCTTGACCCACCTTGGAGATCCCCAGAGACTCTGCCCCACTGAACTTACAGGCCCACCCAAGCTGCTTTTCCATATGAATGGCTGGTCTTGGCTCTTGCCTCACAACTTCCTAAATCCTAACAAACAAGCAACAGCTGGCTTCAGTGAGCCCCAGGCCAGCAGGAGCAGCAGCCAGGTTAGAGTCACAGCTTGGCTTTGCCTGGGACTCTCCAAGTTACTTCCCAGACAAGCAGCAGACATTTCAGATCGCTTTACAGCTCAGGCAGGGTGCCCTGGGGAAAACACAGGTAGGGGCTGACCTTGGCCTGTACCACCCAGAAAACCCCAGGGCCAGCACCCTCAGCGGACAGCCACAGACCACTTCAGAGCACCACCACCCTGACCCTAAATAGCCAATCGTCTACTGAGGGCAGAGGTTGGTGGTCAGAGGTCACAGGGAGGGCAGAGGTTGGTGGTCAGAGGTCACAGTCAGCCCTTGGGAGCTGACTGGCCTGGGTAAATCCCTCCCATTCATCTGCCAACAGCTAACAAAGCTCAACTATAAGAGGAGGGTGTACTCAGCCCAAACAAAGGACGCACCTCGAATACTCACAGCTTTGGTGACAGGGGAGGCTGTGCCACTGGACCCTACGAGGCACCTACCACATTAGGGCACACTACCAAGACATGGAGTCAAAACAACTCTACCTACTACACAGAAACAAACACAGGGAGGCTGCCAAAATGAGGAGATGAAGAAACATGGCCCAAATGAAAGAACAGAACAAAACACTAGGAAAAAAGCTAAATGCAATGGAGATAAGCAACCTATCAGATGCAGTGTTCAAAACACTGGTTATGAGGATGCTCAGGGAACTCATTCGATTCTTCAAAAGCATAAAAAAAGACCCAGGCAGAAATAAAGGTTACACTAAGTGAAATAAGGAAAAATTTACAGGAAATCAACACTGGAGGGGATGAAGCCAAGAATCAAATCAATGATTTGGAACACAAGGAAGAAAAAATATTCAGAACAGCAAGAAGAAAAAGAAGAATTAAAAAAAAAAAACCCACAAAAAAACCAAGGACAGCGTAAGGAGCCTCTGAGACAACTTCAAAGGTACCAACATTCAAATCACAGGGGTGCTGGAAGGAGAAGAGAAAGAGCAAGAAATTGAAAACTTATTTGAAAAAATGGTGAAAGGAAACTTCCCCAATCTGGAGAAGGAAATAGACATACACCTCCAGGAAGCACAGAGAGTCCCGAACAAGTTGGGCCCAAACAGGACCACAAGACACATCATAATTAAAATGCCAAAGGTTAAAGATAATCTTAAAGCAGCAAGAGAAAAGGAGACAGTTACCTATAAGGGAGTTCCCATAAGACTATCAGCTGATTTCTCAAAAGAAACTTTGTAGGCTAAAAGGGACTGACATGAAGTATCCAAAGTGATAAAAGCAAAGACCTACAACCTAGATTATTCTACGTGGCAAAGTTATCGTTTAGAATCAAAGGGCAGATAAAGTGCTTCCCAGACAAGGTGAAGCTAAAGGAGTTCATCATCACCAAGTCATTATTACCTGAAATGTTAAAGGGACTTATCTAAGAAAAATAAAGTCAAAAGTATGAACATTAAAAAGGCAACAAATTCACAACTATCAACAACTGAATCTAAAAAAAAAACAAAAACAAAAACAGACTAAGCAAACAAGCAGAACAGAAACAGAATCATAGATATGGAGATCATTTGGATGGTTACTAGTTGGGAGGGGAAAGTGGAGGAAAAAGTACAGGGATAATAGAAGTACAAATAGGTAGTTACAGAAAGGCAAGGGGATGTTAAGAACTGTACAGGAAATGGAGAAGCCAAAGAAGGTGAACAAAGTGGGGAGGGAGTATTGCTGGAGGGAATGGGGGGGCACTTGGTGGAGGCAGGACAAAGAGGGGAAAAATTGGAACTACTGTAATAGCATACGCAACAAAATATATTTTTTAAAAAAGACTGAAAAAAAAATCTTAAAAAAAAGTAAGGCTGCACTAAATGGAACTGACGTAGAACCAATTTCCAAGGTACACTGTTCAGTGTTTAAAAGTATCTAGTAATTTTTTAAAACATTTAATTTTAAAAAATTGGCTCAAGTTTATGTACTTTACTCACTACCAGATTAAAATGTTGGAAATTTGTTAAGTATTTTTCCCTCTAAACTTTCAATGTAACAATCACATTTTTGGAAAATTAAGAAATAAAACCATCTCCCCTCTGCCTCCACAGAGCAGTTAAGTACTAGAATAAGCAAAAGCTCTTCTCCAGCTCAAATAACTTTACTACCAAATTTATACTAAATCCACAAAGTTCTTCAACTGCAACTACAGTGAAAAGTACTGTCCAGATTAACTTTCTAAGTAATACAATTATTAGATATGAAACTCATTCCGGAATTACATTCCATAAAACAATTTTAAAAGCAATGCAACTACATTAAATTATAAAACCTTACGACAAACAGATAAAGGCTCAGCTGTTGGCACACATACTACAAACTGAATGCTCAGAGGAGAGAGCATTCTGCCCCTTTAGAGCCATCAGCAGTGGGCCATGAAAGGCCAGCTAAGGCACCCAGAGGTCCCTTATTCAGAAGTCTCTGTTCACTTAGCCTCTATCTTATGTGTCCTCAGAAACACTAAAAAGAAATTGTCACTTGATTGGTAGCAGTGGTTAGTATGTCAGACCCAGGTTGGAACCTTAACTTCATAATTTTACAGGAGAGTGATCGACAAATCTCCATGTCCTTACCTGTAAAGTAAAATTCAGATTACCACCAAGTTAATGTTAGTAAGAGTACAGTGCCTGGAAAAAATTACCAGTATGCTATCACTGTTGTACTTCCAAGTTTCCAAAACTTTTCACTTGAGTACTTGGTTTTTATAACTTCAGATCCTGATCAGTTTTCATTACGACTGAGCTACCAGACATTAAGAACATGTAAGACTATTTCCTTAAGTAAGTTATCCAAGGTCAGATTGCTAAAAAGAAGCAAAATCAAAATTCAAACCAGACCTGACTAACTGTGACCAAACTGGATGGCGTGTTTCCTCATGAGAGCATCTCTCTGGTAACTAACATCGTGCCTTTGCAAAATGACTGCAAGTCGGGAGTCATGGAACACAGTCAAGCTACCTGAGTCACATGGGGCTGAACTTCTGACACAGTATGCTAACCAAGTCAATTAATTAAGATATTTCAGCTACTTAAAAGGAAGGGAAAAAAAGTTATCAAGAAAAGGTATTAATTGAAGACAAAAAAACAAAGCACCTTTGACACTACCAATAAATGGGGTCAGTTCATTCACATATATTTCAGGAGTCAAAGTTGCACAGGATTAAATACTCAGCAAAAGAACTGCTAGATTATCTGTACTATTTGCTTGCTTTTGTACAGTACGGAAATAATTAAGAACAGAAATAAGTGGGTTATTCACAGTAGTAAAGTACATATAATTCAGCTTTAGAAATAAGGCATGTGGTCTAGATAGTTTATCGAAAGTAATAAATATATATGTTAAAGTACATGATATCACCTATACATACACCTCCCAAGTTATAGGTTGATTCGGGTAAATATCAAAATTAATTTCCATGCGGAGATACCAGGACAGAAGACTGCTAAATAATACAGTAAATAATAAAATCACCATCTCCCTACATCAGCAAAAAATGTTTATGAAATATAACTTAAAACACATTACCAGCTCCATAGGGAATAACAAAAATAAGGTGCAAAAAGAAAATGAGTAACATTTAAGTTCTCACTGCATGCTAGAACCAGGTTAGCTCCTTGCTGTTTCATTAAACCAATCTGGGACTAAAAACTGGTTTTCAACTAACCCAAACATGGACAAATCAAGAGGCAAACACACACAGACATACATAAGCTCACATTTAAATGTGTTGGTTACCAAGCACTTTACAAAATAAAAAATTTCATAAGACAGATGATAGAAATGGAGCAAGAGGTGAGGTCACCTACCACTTAACTCTATTGACAGAAGTCATTACGTGCTCTCCTCAAACATTAGATAGCCACCACAACCACCTACACCCCTCTCTGGTATTGTCATTCAGAGGAGCAACCTAGGAAAGCCTCTGAAATGCCTTTATCAGCTCAGAAAGAATTAGACGGTACACATCTCCACATAACATCAGGTAAATGGGAAAGTGTCAAAAATAATGATTTTTTCCCCTGCATACGAACTGTCTAAATTCCAATTTCCAAGATCCTATGTTAGTACAAGAGAAAACTTCTTTAGACTGAGCCTCACTTGCAGAAGCCCTCTACTGGGCGTTTCTACTAGGCTGTGTCCAACTTTTGTGTTTCCCACAATAGAGCTAAGGTTATGCATCCTGCTGATAAAACCGGACGTATGGCATACACCAAACCAGAATCACCAACAGTGTTGGCTAAACAGTCGCATTGTGAGGGAAGACTTGAGGTTTAGCGAAAAGCGAAGCAGTATGACAAGTCAGCTATGTACACACTGGTCTGCCTGCACACTTCACGCAGGCAAGGCAAGGCAAGGGCAATGCGCCCCGCAGGCTCAGGAAGCTGATTAACCCAGGGGAAAGCTCCTTGCCCTCCTCTGTAAAAGGGGACGTACGCCTGGCAGACCAAACGGCAAATTCATTCAATAATTCCCTGATGGCCTACCGTGCAGACGTAGGAGGCAAGTTAAGACGCTGGGAAGCAGGTATGGAAAAGAGACCCGAGTTCACGGACAGACTGGTAATGATCCACCAGCTCCGTTGGGAGGCCCAAACTAGGGGAGCCTGCGGTGCCTCCTCCGGAGTTGGGGAGATAATGACTGGACGAGCTCTGGTTGGTCCTCCTCCAACAGCTCTTTCCAGCAGGGACGGAGCTGCTGAGACCCAGGCCTGGCCTTCGGGAACAGACGCTCCCTTCCACTAGGTTCGTGGAGAGCGACTCTCCAAGGCCGTCCCGAGGCCATGTGGCTGGGCCGCAGGGTGCCCGAACCCGGTGCCCGTGAAACAGGAGGTGTGGGAGGAAATCCAAAGAACGGGATGTTGGGGTTCAAGACTCACTTCCTTTGGGCTTTGTCCTTCTTGGCCTTGGTCCTTTTCTTTCGGGCCTGGAGCGCAAGCACTGCAGGAGAGAGGGATGGATGAAGGGCGAATGTGGAGGAAAGGAGGTGACCAAGGTGAGGGTGGAGACCTAGCAGGGGCGCGAGGCCCGGGTGCAGGGCCTGCCTAAGGGGCGGCTCCGGGGCGAGCGCCGCGGCTTCGGCGAGACAGCCGGCCAGGGGGCTGGCGGCCCACGGGGCGCAAAGCAGCGCCCAGGCGGGGTGTACCGGAGGGGGCTCAGTCCAGGTCAGGGGGCCGGCGGCCGGGTATCTGCCTCGCCCGCGGAGACCGGGGCTCTGCAGCGGCCTCAAGACGCGGGCCGGCCTGGTGGGGAACAAGGGGCGAGGGCTGTCGGCGTGGAAGGACGCCTGGGCAGAGGGGCGCGGACCAGCAGCCCAGAGGCGGGGATTGAGGGGCGGCGCCACCTCAGTGGAGGGGTGCCGCACGCCGGGGTACCCGACTGCGGCGGTTAGGCCAAGCTCCCGGCGCTGACCCGGGCCTCGCCCCGGCGGCCGTTGCCCCTCGTGGCGAAGGCCGCTTCACCGCTCACCTTTCCGCTCCATGGCGAGACCGGTAACAGCCAGGCGCCTGCGCACTGGAGTGGCAGTGCCTCCCGCTCCCGCCGCGGCCCAAAAGCAAGCCCGCGCACACCCCACCCCGCAAGTTCCCGCCCCGCCCCCGCCTACACGGCGCGCGCCTGCGCGTTGAACGCGGAGCCTACCACCTGCTCTCGAGAAGGGGGACGCCGTAAAGAATGGGGTCGCGGGGAGCCGGAAGAAAAGAATGTGGAACGTGAATGCTGAAGAGGTTCTTGAGAACGAAGCCTGGCCGCCCGACAGGGTGAGGTTTGTTCTGTTTGCTGGGCGGTTGCCCCTTAGGAAAAGCGAAAAGCGCGCCTTCGAGGGCTCCCTGCGTGCTGAGTCAGAGTTCCGCAGCCAACTGGAATTGGCCTCAGTTTTCTGGTCTGTAAAATGGATTAATCGGGCGTGTTCCAGTGCTTTCGCAGACCTAGGAGGACCAGTTGAGATACTATATAAGGAAAATGAGGGGAGAAGTTACAAGTGAAAAAGTAAAGGAAGTGGGAGCAACACAAAAGAAAGATTGGAAGGAAGGAACCTGTAACCCTGTTGTCACTTAAATAGGGAATATAGTCAGTAGTGTTGTGATGACTACGTTGTGCCAGGTGGGTCCTGGAGATAAGGCGAACACTGTAAACTCTGTGAGTGTCTAACCACAATTCCGTAACTAATACAAAACCTGAAACTAATACAATACTGAATGTAAAAAAAACAAAAATTAGCCCTGGCTGATGTGGCTCAGTGGATTGAGTGCTGGCCTGTGAACCAAAGAGTCCCAGTTGGGGCACATGCCCCGGTTGCAGGCTGGGTCCCCAGTCGGGTGCGTGAGATAGGTAACCACACATCAGTATTTCTTTCCCTCTTTTCTCCTTTCCTTCCCCTCTCTCTAAAAATAAATAAATAAACTCTTTAAAAAATAATAAAAATTGATTTTTTTCTTAAAATTTCAAGTTTAAATGAAGGCTATTAAGGAAGGAGAGAATAAAAATAGTGGTTTTTTTTTCATTTTGTCACTGTATCATCTTTTTAGTACACGATAAACACGGTTGTCTTTATAGGATGCTTTTATACTTTCCTAAGTGCATTATTTCATTTGATGTTCATGGCAACTTCAAGGCAAGATAGTTATTCCATCCACTACACAAAGAAAGGAAAACTTGGGGGGAATACGTACTTAGAATCTTGGTGTCTGGACCCAGTGATTCAATCATAAAACCCTTATTGTAAAATCTTTACTTATTGTAAAGTAAAGATTTTCTGTGAAGGGCCATATAGTATATCTTAGGGCATGTGGTCCATAAGATCTCTTTTTCAACTACTCAGCTCTGCCATGGGAACTCAAAAGCAGTCATAGAAAGGAGAAGCTGAGTGCCAACAACAAACCTTTATTTATGGAAAAATTTGAATTTTGAAATTTGAATTTCATGTAATTTTAACAAAACATTTTTCTGTTGATCTTTTTTCAATTATTTCAACCATTTTTGGCTCAGGCCTTAGTTTACTAACTCCAGTTGTAAGTGCTGTAGCTGGACGGGATGGGAGTTCTGAAGACCCTTGCCATCAAAGAAGTCAAGGACTCCAGTGGGCAAGACAAACAAGTAACTAATTGAGAAAGGAAGATGACAGTACAATAGTGTTGCACAAGTCAAGCGTGGGGGCTTGGGTGGGATTTCATTGAGCAAAGTCAGTCAGTCCAGTCTGGGAGGAGACGGCTTTTGAGCTGGATCTTGGGAAATGTGTAGGCTTTCCATAGGTGGAGAAGGAGAGGGCTGGCGTTCCTGAATGAGAAAATCAATTGAGCAAAAAGTCACAGACTTGGAAACTTACAGGCAGGGGCTGGGGCTGGTAATGACTAAAGGGATGAAGTGGAATGTGAGGCTGGAAATGGTTTGCCAAATTTGAAAACTAGCTAATTAATATCTGTTGCATGGAACCTGAATTGTAGCATTTCTGGGCATATTGCAAAAGAGGGCAAGACCTGTTGGCCAAGGAAAACTGCAACCCAATTTCCTCCCCACTCTATACGTGAGCCCAAAAGGGGAGTTGGAGCAGACACTGAAGCCCTGGAGTCTGAGGATTCTGCCAGCTCAGGAAAACCACATGTGGTTTAGGAAAAACAGGAGAAGCTGGAGGCTGAGGAACAATCCCAGAATTGGGAAATTATTCCCCATCAGGAAGCAAATTCTATGAGGGTAGGAACCCTGTTTGGCTTTTTCTTTATGTGACCTCAGTGCCTAGCACAGTGTCCAGCACTAACGATAAATGATCCATAGTTTATGAGAAATGCCTGGGCAAGAAACAACACCGAGAGGGACAACGTGAAAGCTGTGCTAAAACCCAGCTGGGTCAGTGCAGGGCCATCACAAGGAAGTAAGTTTAGCTTGGCATGACTCCATCGTATCTATTCTGACTCTGAGTGACTATTGCTTCTCTAAGAATTTACTAGTCCTTTGTTTAAGAATCCACTTGAGATTTTTCCCAGAGTCTGTCAAGTTCATGGGACTAAGCTCTCAAAATTGACCATTTCTCCTTTTTTTTTCCCCCTCATTCTTCTGGTGTGCTTCAGTTCTTCACACCTGTTCTAAAACCTCTGTAATTGTTTATATAAGCTAGTTGGTATTTATTTTCCCCCTATTCTAAAGCCTATACCTTGTTTTGTGCTTCTTGCTTTAAAGGTAACTTTAAATATCACTTTCTCCTCCCGCCCCCAATTTCACAGGGCTTGTCCTATTCTGGACTTTACCCTTTCAAAAGTTATTCTAAAAAGTAGTGGCCATTTTTGGTATTCATTATCAGTTCCATGAATATCCCTCTCCCACAACTATTTTTCTGCAAGTCCTTTTAAAAGTAGGGATATTCAGAGAACATGAACCATCATACTTTTTGCTGTTTGTGGGCAGTGTCAGAATTTATTTCCTGAAAATATCCCATTTCACTTGAACTACTTACTTTTTAAGACTGCTCTGGGGTCCTGGCCTAGTATTTCAGTTAGTTAGAGTGTTGTCCCGATATGCCAAGGTTGCAGGTTCAATCCCTGTTCAGGGCACGTACAAGAATCAATCGATGTTTCTCTCTCCTCTTTCCTCTCTAAAAATCAATTAAAAAAAAAAAAAAAGATTGCCCTGGGATCTTCACTAATACTTCTTTGAAATTTTTGAAATCTGAGCATCTAAAGTATAAGACATGTTTCATTACACCCAACATTCTCTGTCTTGGTTACCACAAACTCTTACACCTGGTCCAAAGTTTTGATTGGAATTAAATCCAAAGTATCAATTCCCCTTATGGCTTCCCCAGTGTCCTGTGAGATGAAATGGATAACAGAAGAAAGTGCAAATATATCACATACTTTATTTTGAATGATAGAAGTTTCCCAGTAGATATCTGCATAATTGGAGAACACCAACAGAACTTTATCTTGCCCTTGTGAGATAGTTTTGTGAAGTATATTGGGAAACAATTATATTCTAGACTTGAGGATCAGGAAACACAATGCACATTCAACAGAGGAATTAAACAATTGAGTGAAGGGGTTGAGGTATGGGTAGGGTTCAGGGAAACCCACAGGGATGATGGGGCATCCAGGGATGAACAGCAGGAGTCTTTACCACCTCTAAGCTTGAAAGGGCACAGGGTGGAGTTGTTACCAGAACATACCAACAGCTCGTATGAGACTGCTAGGGTTGCCATCACAAAGTGCCACAAACTGGGTGGCTTAAATGATAGAAATGCATTGTCTCACAGTTCCAGAGGCTTGAAGTCTGAAATCAAGGTGTCAGCAGGGTTGGTGTCTTCTGAGGACTGTGTCAGCAGGGTTGGTGTCTTCTGAGGACTGTGAGGGAAGGATCTGTCCTCTTTCCTTGGCTTGCAGATGACCGACCGTCTTCTCTGTGTCTCTTCATATTGTCTTCCCTCTACATGTGTCTCAACCTGTGTCCTATTTTCTCCTTTTTATAATGACATCAGTCATATTGGAAAAGGGCTCACCCCAGTGACCTCATTTTCACTTGATTACCTCTTAAAGACTGCATCTCCAAATAAGGCCACTTTCTGAGGTACTAGGTGTTGCACTGCAGTTTATCTTTTTTGTGGGGACACAGTTCGACCCATAAGAGCTATAGAGGTAAGAAAGGGCTGCCTGACAGCAGCTGTGTCCTTTGATAAAGGTGTATAACCACGGCCCAGCAGGGAAGTAAATACCCGACTTCTTTCTCTTCTCGTCCTCTCAACCTAATGCCTCCCATTTGCAAAACCCACCTGGAAGTCAGAGGGGACCTGGGTGATACAGTCTGTGCAAACCAGACTCCTAGGGTACAGAGCAGGGTGGAGAAGGGTGGAGGGTGACTATGGAAGGGCAAACAGAATGTCCAGCACAAGCCTGTCTGGCCAGTCTATAGTATACACCCAAATCAGCTAGCACTTTACAAGCAAGTAAGCTAGCTTCTTGGGCTCCAGGGTCCCTGGAGAGGCTTGAGAACAGAAGCTACTTAGAGATACCTCCCTTTCTGGCTTTGTTCTATAAAAGCTTAAGCTTCAGGAGGAAACTGCTAGAGTGAAAGGTTGGGGGGAGTAGGTGAAGGAGATAAAAGAGTAAAAGCTTTGGCTTGGTTGGGTAGGAAACGATATAAGTTCTTTGAAGTCTCAACTCTGTCCTTTTGGGTGCTCTGGCCGTGCATGAAGTGGGAAGAGGGGAGGCCACTCTGTAGCAATGAAGAGGTTACAGGTATCAGTGTTTCCAGAGGCAGGTCCCTTGCTCTGCTCCCCAGAAGGGCACTGGTAAGGCAGCAAGGTTTTGCAAACTGACCTAAGCTGATTATGTCTAACGCTTAGTTCCTTTTCACGGGTAACAATACCTGCCAGAGAAATTGGAAGTGATGAGGATTTACCTGCCCCACGTCATCATTCTTGGGATAGAAAGAAAACAAGGTAACCTTTGTTAAACATTCATTAGTAGGCAGACACAAAAGAGCTCTTATGACCTCTCAGTTCTTCTGGGTTTCTTTACTTGGATGCTCTGGCCACAGCTTGAATGAAAGGTTTACTCAAGGCAGGGACAGTGGTATCCCAGGGCCGGACTCTGTCACCCACATAGTTGTCATCAGGCAACCAGAGAGAGAGGCTTCCTTATACTTTGTTATGCTTTTCCAATCCAGATCAATGCCAGAGGTGTTATTGAAAACAGATTTTTACTGCTGAAATGAGTTGCTTGTTAATTCATGTAATGGCTGTTATAAAAAGAGCTATCATTGGCAAAAAATGTTGGTATTCATTTACTCTGACCCACTTTTTCAAAGCCACCTGATTAGAATGGTCGCTAACCTCTCCTGGCAAGGGAATTGCTGATTAGAACACAAGCTGTGCCTGGGTGTAACTTCAAGTAACTGACAGCTACAAATGTCATCCTGCCTTTACCGGAAGTTTTAATATGCCCAAGTATTTTGTTTTGAAAAAGTAGATTTTTTGAAAATGCCAGTTAAAAAAGAAGCAATGTGGGAGTGTGACACTAGGGGGATGGTTAAGAAAGTTGCACAGTGTATCTATGTGAGATGCCGAAACAGGGTCATTTGGGAGCACATCTAAGGTCTGGAAGTCCTTAGGAGCTTTCTTAAACACCTTCACCCAGAATATGCTTCTCTTGCCTTGATTCCAAGGATAAAAGCCAAAGTATTTCAAGGTAAATTACAAACGTTATGAGAGGTGGTATCCTAGGTGGCCACCAGGCCAGGAAAGACCCTCTGCTATATTTAACTCGTTGAGCCCAGAGACATATGAGAAGATGCTCAGCATCACTAGCCATCAGAGAGATGCAAATTAAAACCACCATGAGATACCACTTCACACCGGTCAAAAAGGCCATCATAAACAAATCATCAGACAAGTGTTGGAGAGGATGCAGAGAAAAGGGAACCCTAGTGCACTGTTGGTGGGAATGCAGACTGGTGCAGCCACTGTGGAAAACAATATGAAATTTCCTCAGAAAACTAAAAATGGAACTGCCTTTTGACCCAGCAATTCTGCTGCTGAGATTATACCCTAAGAGCCCTGAAACACCAATCCAAAAGAATGTATGCACCCCAATATTCACAGCAGCACAATTTACAATAGCCAAGTGCTGGAAGCAACCTAAGTGCCCATCAGTCAATGAGTGGATCAAAAAACCATGGTACATTTCCACAATGGAATTCTACGCAGCAGAGAGAAAGAAGGAGATCCTACCCTTTGCAACAGCATGGATGGAACTGGACAGCATTATGCTAAGTGAAATAAGCCAGGTGGTGAGGGACAAATACCATTTGATCTCACCTTTAACTGGAACATAATCAACAAGGAAAAAAAACAAACAAAATATAACCAGAAACATTGAAATTAAGAACAATCTAAAAATAGCCAGAGGGGAGAGGGGAGGGGACAGTGGGGGGAAGGGTTCCCAGAAACAGCTATAAAGGACACAGGGACACAACCAAGGGGGAGGGTGGGAGCATGGGAGGGAGGTGGGATTGGCTGGGATGGTGGGGATTGGTGGGGGGAAAATGCAGACAACTGAAATTGAACAACAATAAAGTAATAAAATCTTTAAAAAATGAGGATCATGCAGGCTTGGACGATAACAATAATGGATTGAAAGCCAGCAGTCCTCTCCCTGTTTTGAGCATAAACGTCCCAGTCCCTGACGTCGCCCTAAGGAGATGAGCACCGTACTGACAGGGATTTCATTTCTCCAGCTTGGCAGTCTTAGGTCAGAGTGAAGGCACTTTAGGGAATACACCGAATGGGCAACATCCTTTTTTGCCAGATACTTTGCACCATGCTCACCCTCAGGACAAACATTTATTGAGTGCTCCTGGCAGGCCAGGCATTAGACTGAGGGTTGTGAAAAGCAGAGATGAAAAAAATCATAGGGGTTGCTCTGTAGGACTTAATAACTAACTCTTACGTGATAATTACTGTTTACTAGACAGTGTTGTCTCTCAACCCTCAAACAGCCCTATGAGATAGGTGCTGTTATTATCATCTATTTGACAGATGAAGAATCTGAGGCACAACCAAAGTCACATAAACTATTAAGAGGCAGGGTTTTGCATCTGGGCAGCCAGGCTCTCAAACTCATACTCTTAACCAAACACTATATCACCTGTCTAGTTTAGTGGGGTTTTGGGGGTGGCCACATGAGTAATTAAATGCAATGCACAGTGGTAGATGCACAGTGTACCACAGGAGCTCAAAAAAAGAGGCCTGCTCAGCCCAGGATTTGAGGAGGGGTGAGGAGAGAGCCATTGCCTGCAGGAGAGGTGACACCTGGGCAGTGTTTGAAAGCACGGAAAGTGATCAGCTGGGAACAGAAGAGGGGAGAGACAACTCCAGCAAGAGAAGACCACATGGTGTGTGTGAGGGGAACCATAAACAGCTCAGTATCACTGGAGTATACAAATCAAGGGGGAGGTGGGAGAGAGTTGGCTCCAAAACTGCTTATTGGGTCCCTTCTGTGTGCAGGTACAGTGATTGGTGCTGGGGGTATTGCAGGGACAGGGCATGTAAGGAACTTGAACTTGAGCTATCAAACATTGCGCCCCCTTACTCACTAAAGTAACTTTTTGAAACTACCCCCATTCAAAATAATCAACGATCTAGAAGCAGAAGGGAACTTCCTCAACCTCATAAAGGGCACCTGTGAGAAAAGCACAGCTGGTATCGTAGTCAGCGGTGAAAGACCGATGCCTTCACTCCCAGGATCAGGAGCAAGACCCGGATGTCCATTCTCACCGCTTCCGTTCAGGGTTGTACTAGGGGTTCCAGCCAGGGTCAGTAGCCACGAAAATGATATAAAATGCATACAAATTGGAGAGGAAATTGACATTTTTAAATAAAAGTGTTACATCACAGTTTTGAATGCCATCCAATGGAATTTAAATACAATAGCATTGACCCGCCATATATTTATATGTGTAAAAAAAGTATTATTACTTTGTGAACTACAAGAAATTTTATATTACTCCCTTGTCTCTTTGAACTTGTATTTCTATTCCACTTTCCTCCCACAGAAGTTTATCCTCGGGTAATATATTTTTTTCTTGAAAGTCTATTATACTTCTCAACATGGAAATTTAATTTGTAAGAACATTTCCTGAGATCATGATCCTCTAAAAACTTTTTACTTATCATTGCAAGTATTATTATTGCATGGTTAATTAAAATAACATATAGCATCATTTTCTGATAAAGGGAATTTTATTGCAGATGTATCTCAGTGCAATAGTAGGCGATTTTTCTCAATTCATCCTGTGTCATTCTATTCCTATTTTTTTTCTGGTAGTGGCTAAGAAAACTTGTTCACATAAAATAGATAAGTGGGAATGGAAAGTGTTTCGCTGTACCAACATCATTCATTTTTTTTGGAACTCCTTCCAAATAATGTGCCAAAAATTACATAGTAATTGTCATCAAAACTTATTGTAACGACCCATCAGGTGGTCCTTATTTAATTTTATCGAAAGCAAATAGTTGGAAAGCATCTGACTTGTGAAAAGATGTGTTACCCAGTCACTAAGGTTCTTTACTTTATCAATGCGGACACCCGTGTTTCAATATGTCCCTTTGTTTGGACCCCTGTGAGGTTCATGTGGCCCCTGGTAGTGCATCCAAGAATGATTCTTTGAGGAGAGAGAGAGGCCTTTGTTTTTGTTTCTGTTTTTTTTTGTCTTGTGTGCCCCACTCTTCCTGGGAATGATAGTGACTTTTGTCCATTGCTTTATCCCCAGGGCCTAGAGAAGTGTCAGACACATAGTAGGTGCTCAGTGAATATCTGTGGGATGTAATGAAAGAATGTAAAAATCAGGGGTGTCAGGGTGTGTGTATAGGGGGGAAGGAGAAGAGGCAAAGACACAAGGGCACCCAGTGCACTGATTTGGGTTTTTCAGCTCAAAGACACCAAAAGTCCACCTTTCCCCAAATCAAAGCCTCATTGAGGAGAAGAAAGGACTACTCTTTAGCATCCAACCTGAGTTTGAATTCTGACACTGACATTGAATAGCTGTGACTTTGAGCAAACTCTTGGTCTTACCCTGATAAAAAGGACACATTGAGGATAAAAAGAGGCGTAGGGGAAGTGATGATGAAATATGGTAATGCCTGTGAAGTATCTGTGCCTTCTCATACACTCAGGAAATAGGAATTGTCCTTCATCTGAACCCTGCTTCTTTTACTTTGGGGGGCACCACCCTTCTCTCCTACTAGGCTGGAAAGTGGACTCACCCTGAAACTCCACTGTTGCAGATGCTCAGCAGTAGACAGATGGTAGTTAGGGGTCTCAGGTGGGATCCAGGGGAGAGCGAGTTCCTGTCCTGCAGTTCCCTCACCTAGAAACAGGAGTAGTAACAGCTCTGCCTCACAGAGTTGTGCAGAAAGATGTGTTTAACTTTTGTGACATGTGTGGAAGAGAGCCTGGCACACAATAAAGGGTTAACAAATGAGTGCCACTGTCTTGGCCTGCCTGTAGGCCACTGATAAAAATACATGTGTTTCCTGGAAGAGAGGGGCAACCCAGGGTAGTAGTGGGGTGGGAGAGTGGGGATTTGTTGTGTCTCCCATGCACTGTGTATCGACATCTCACGGACAGTTAGGTTCTACCAGAGGAATGAAAACCAGTGGGCAAGTTTCAGTGGGTGTAGCAGGCTAAGGACACCATGGGTAGCTGGGTCCAGAGGAACCACACAGTTCCTTCAAGGCTCCTGTGCCTCCAGAGCCCCTCCTGCTATTGGTCACAATTTTATAATTAATGGATAAAGTGGGGAAAATGTAGAATAGCTTCAAATACAGGTGTCAGAATGTCTTCAGTCATAAAGGAGGAAGCCATGGTGAACTCCAACCTAGGTTTGTCAAAGATAGCAGCAAAGCAGTCTCGTTATAGAAAATGTTGCTTCCCAATGGGATTAAAGCCTTCAAAGACTTCATCAAGGAGAAACCAAAATTATGCCACTGAAATTCCTGAGATTGTTGAAATAAGTGTTGAAACAGGTAATGATTCATGTGTCAAATTGGGAGCAAGACTTACAAGAAGAGATTGCTACTCTTGACATGCTCCATGGGGTGGGAAGGAAAAACATTCCTGTTCTACGAAGACACAAAGTTCACTAGATTCTTATAAGAAGTGTGGTAGAACTCAAAGCAGATGCCAAAGGAGAGAGAGGTGATGTGGTACAAGCTCCATACACGATAGGGACAGCATTTCCAGCACACCCACAGGAAGTCGCTCTCTGAGAAAGATGCAGGAGAGAGTGGGCTTGTGTTTTCCCATGAAAACTTACAACAAGTGATCAAAGCCCCTCTTTTCTTTCTTTTTTGTTTGTTTTTCTTTCTTTTTCCCCCCTTTTATTCCCCTCCGCCCTGTACCCCACCTTCTACCAGTATTCCCCCACCTTAGTTCATGTTCATGGGTCATACATATTAGATCTTTGGCTTCTCCATTTCCTATACTATTCTTAATCTTCCTCTGTCTATTTTGTACCTATCAGTTATGCTTCTTATTCCCTGTAACTTTTCACCCATTGTCCCTCCACCCCCTCCCCACTGATAACTCTCAATGTGATCTCCATTTCTGTGAATCCCTTCCTGTTCTAGTTGTTTGTTTTTTGTTTGTTTCTTTTTTTTTTTTAGGTTTGGTTGTTGCTAGTTGTGAGTTTATCATTTTACCATGCATATTTTTTATCTTCTTTTTCTTAGATAAGTCCCTCTAACATTTCATACATAAGGGCTTGGTGATGATGAACTGCTTTAACGTGACCTTTTCTGGGAAGCACTTTATCTGCCCTGCCATTCTAAATGATAGCTTTGCTGGATAGAGTCATCTTGGATGTAGGCCCTTGCTTTTCATGACTTGGAATACTTCTTTCCAGCCCCTTCTTGCCTGCAAGGTTTCTTTGGAGAAATCAGCTGACAGTCTTATGGGAATTCCTTGGTAGGTAACTGTCTCCTTTTCTCTTGCTGCTTTTAAGATTCCTTATCTTTGATCTTGGGTAATGTAACTATGATGTGCTTTGGTGTGTTCCTCGTTGGGTCCAACTTCTTTGGGACTCTCTGAGCTTCCTGGATTTCCTGGAAGTCTATTTCCTTTGCCAGACTGGGGAAATTCTCCTTCATTATTTGTTCAAATAAGTTTTCAATGTCTTGCTCTTCCTCTTCTTCGTCTGGCACCCCTATGATTCGGATGTTGGAATGTTTAAAATTGTTCCAGAGGTTCCTAAGCCTCTCCTCATTTTTTTGAATTCTTGTTTCTTCATTCTGTTCTGTTTGAAAGTTTATTTCTTCCTTCTGATCCAAAGTGTTGACTTGGGTCCCAGTTTTTCTTCCCTTCACTGTTGGTTCCCTGTGCATTTTTCTTTATTTCACTTTTCATAGACTTCACTTCTTCCTCTATTTGTGACCATACTCAACCATTTCTGTGAGCATCTTGATTACCTGTGTTTTGAACTGTGCATCTAATAGGTTGGCTATCTCTTCATTGCTTAGTTGTATTTTTTTCTGGGGCTTTGATCTGTTCTTTCATTTGGGCCATACTTTTTGTCTCAGTGCACCTATTACATAGTAAGGAGCAGAGTCTTAGGTATTCGCCAGGTTGGGACAATCCACATCACTGTATGGTGGCACTGTATGTGAGGGAAGGGTCTGAGAGAAACCAATGCTGCTTGCATGGCTCTCAGCTGGCTTTAAGTCACTTCCTCTGCTACCCACAAGCACATTGGGCCCTTCTGGTGCTAATTCCTGTGTGGGTGGTTTTGTGTACGTTCTAGGACTCTGTGGGTCTCTCCAGTGCTTTTATACTTCAAATCGATATAATTTTACTAACCAACGTGACAATAATAAATTCAATTATAAAATTAAAATAGTCTTTTGAGGCAAGTGCTTCTTTTTAAATCACTTTGAACTAAAAGGTGGAAATAAAAATTGGATTGTTTTCAGCAGGAACTTGTGCCAGGTTTGTACAACTGACTCTGTGGTCTGACTTCAGATTCTTGCCCTTTGTCCTCTGTGTGGCACAGGTTAGGGATGGTCAAGTGGGGATCGATGGGCACCAAAGCTAGGCCAGCAGCTCTCCCCGCCTTCCCATGGAAGTTTTCTTCTTTTCTAATAAAAGGAAAATAGACCTTTCTGAATTAATGCTTGAGAAATGTCCTTTTCCTACTGGCTCAGAGTTAGGCCCTAAATGGCATTTGATTAAATAGCATTCCGTCCCTGTGAGCCCACATTCAACATTTTTTGGTACATTTGATCCATCTTTGGCTTCTACAGAAGATGAAGAAGATAACTTAGAGAAGATGGCTTAGTATTGAAGAGGGGTTGACCTCCTCCCAATGACGAATGCATACATTTGAATCCACTACACAGGTTCATTTGTTATATAAACTAGGACCAAAGTTGGCTCCTGGAATGACTGAGATGGGTGGGGACAATTACACAATTCCACAAGCTAATTGTGACTCAGAAGAGGACACAAGCACATTGTGTCTGCAGTCACATAGGGAGAAGCACCTCCAGGTGTCTGGAGAGAGCCATGCTCACAACAGCAGACATGGAGCTTGAAAAGTTTGCATGCAGATTGATTACATTCACTGCCTCGTGCCAGTTTGCTTCAGATTACAGTAATTTCTGTTGCTGGAGAATGACAGACCGTTACAAAGCAGAGGCCCTTCTTTTTTTTTAATTTTATTTTTTTATTATTGATTTCTCTGTGTGTGTGTGTGTGCGCGTGAGAGAGATAGAGAGGAAGAGGGAGAGAGATATCAATTTGTTGTTCCACTTATTTATGCATTCATTCTTTGATTCTTATATGTGCACTGACCAGGCTCAAACTGCAACCTTGGCATATCAGAACAAGACTCTAACCAACTGAGCTACCCAGTCAGGGCCAAGGAGAAGCTCTTCTCAGAGGCAAACCTGAAGGTACATTTTTGCTCCTGGACTGTGCAAAAGCCCTCCTCTCTGTGAGCTCCCACACTGCAACAGATCCCCGCCTGCCTGAATTGAACAGTAGAATCACAACTTTAGTTTTGGTGTTCATCACTCTTGTGAATTTCACTCCTCCACTGTAACAGGACTTCTGGAACATTATAAAGATCCCAGTTCTTGCACCTTTTTTAACCAACTTGCTATGTCACTAAATAGGACTTTCCCTCATAGCCTGCAATTTGTCTGCTGTGCAGTAATCTGCAGATACACTGCATGTGATGGAATGAATGAGTTTCCTTTACCATCACTGTTACTGTATTTAAAAAACAAAATCATTGTATTAGAGTATCATTATAAACAATAAGTTAGCATTCTCACATTAAAATGAGAAACAGTTAAGGCAAGGTAAACCATCCTGTCTCCAAAGGGCATTAACTAGATCTGCTCTTATGTGCATCAGCCAGCATACCGACAGCAAGTACACATGTCTGTGTTAGGTTATTTAGTGCAGTATGTAGGCTTAGTGTTAGTACCCCCCCCAGATGTTATGTGATGTTAGATAAAGGTGGTGCCCATTCAGATGACAGATAGAGACAGCATTTTGTCAATTTAGCTGGTTGGTTATTTGTTATTTTTATTTTTTAAATTTATTGTTTTTTTTTTTTCAGAGAGGGAGAGAGAGATTAATTTGTTGTTTCACTTATTTACACATTCATTGGTTGATTCTTATATGTGTCCTGACTGGGGATTGAACCCACAACCTTGGCCTATCAGGACAATGCTCTAACCAACTGAGCTACCTGGCCAGGGCCAGCTGTTTAGTTTTTAATGACTGTAGTTATTGAGTGAGGCAACTCTGGGACATTTCTATGAAGAACTTTATTTCTTACTGAAGAATAAATTATCAATATTGAATGAGTATTTCAACAGTGTGACTAATGTTTGAAATTATTTTTGAGAAATTTTCTGTAAACTTCCAAAAGTAGCAATGTTTGTAGTTACTATAAATCACGCTTTGGAAGTCCAAAAATTAAAGACTTCCTTCCTCTTAGGAAAAAAATTAAATTTCCTGGTCACTTAGTGCAGTGCACATAAGTATTGATATAGTTTATTCTTGAGTAAACCAAGTTTTCTAAATAATAGTTCTTAAAATTTCAGATTTATACAATTGGTAGTAGAATTTTATTTAAAGGCCTTAGGTATTATTTTTTTAATGAGTGCTTTTACTTAAACATTTGGAATAGCTTCTGTAATGTAGTCCTGTGTGTAGTTTTTTAAAAAGACTTTATTTATTTATTTTTAGAGAGAAGGAAGGGAGGTGGAAAGAGAGGGAGAGAAACACCAATGTGTGGTTACCTCTTGCACACCCCCTACTGGGGACTTGGTCCACAACCCAGGCATGTGCCCTGACTGGGAATCGAACCAGTGACCCCTTGGTTTGCAGGCCAGTGCTCAATCCACTGAGCCATAAATGCCAGGGCTTTTTAAAAAGTTGACAGATACAGTCTAATTGTCAATTCGTTGAAGTTGGATCTTTTTGTCTGCCCACGATGAATTTGTGAACCATGAAGAAAATGAGACTAGAAGATGCCCAAATAAGTCAGATAATAGTAACTACAGTGGTTACTGAGGTTGAGATTATTGTTAGACTGTAATTAGTAATTTGGATGGCAGTATTTATCTCTTTGTTGTAAACTCATAGCTGAATTACTTAAGCATAATTACAGAATTTCAGTGCAGTTCATTTTTAGTAGAAAATCTGAAACCTAAACTGCAGATTTAAAAGCTACTATACAATGATTGTATCTGTAAAAAAACTTTATTTAGCACCTTTTTGTCACTTACAAAAATATGTAATACTACTTGGGTGAGCTATTTTGGAAGTAATAACAACTTTTAGTATTTGCCTCTTAGTATTAAACTGAACTTACAGTTCTGTTGTAGGCATTTTGCAGTAAAGCAGTTAAATTCATTCTTGTGTTTTTCTGTTAACGTGCTCTGAACCCACTGGACAGTGCTCCTTAGTTTCTGCTGCTATAGAATGTTATTTCACATCCTTATGGTTATTACCAAGACTATAAAAAAGAAAAGCTATATTTGTATGCAGTACTAACCCTTTGACTACTGATGTGTGTTTCTGCTTGCTGTGTCTTGTTATGGCTGCTTGTTTGTGCTAATAAAGTATGTTTGGTATAAAAAAAAAAACCAAACCAAACTGAAAACTTTTCTTGATGCCCCCAGCAGAGGGCAGGGTAGAGTTCTGCCTACCTCCTCTCCCTCCAAGTCCTGCAAGATCTTGAAACAACCCAGGGGATCAATGTCCTCAGCATTATAGTCTGTGGGTTATATGCTTTCTCCCCCTCCAGCCTATGATTTCCTCCAGAGCAGGGAGTAATTCTGTAAAATCCCAGACAAGCATAGGGTTCAGCACATGGCAAGCATTCAAATGTTCTTCAAGTGAAAAAATCTGGAGGTAAACTGCTGACTTCATAGCTTGGCTGAGGACAGCCTGCCCTGAGACCAGAAGTATAGCCATGAACCAAGGCTCCCTAAAAAACTGGAGAGGGTGGGGGAATCTCTGGCAGTTCCTTAACTTTATTAAATCTGAAGAAACAATGCTAGAAACAGACTTGTAGGCCTGGGAGCTGCCTGGAGGGCTGGGGCTGGGTGTGGGCTGCTGGCAGGGCTTCCCAGGTTATTTTAATCTCCTTGAGAACAAGAAATTCATGTTAGGATGGGTTATTTTCTCTTAGATTTAATCAAAGCACCCCTAATTTGCTGAAATGTTAAAAAAGTTTCTATAACTCTGGGAGGAAAGAATCCCTCCTTTATGATAACAAAGCTCATGGCTTCCAGAAAAGCGAAGGAAGCACCCAGAATGTTAACAGGATTTATCTCTAGGGAGTGAAAAAACAGGAGATTCATTTTCCCTCCTGATTTTTTGTATTTTATGGATTTTTATTAAAGAACAAATATTCTAATAATGAAAAGCTTTATTTTAACAAATCTATATTACAAGCTCAAAAAAGTCTTCATTTGCAGATTTATAAAATAATGCAAACTTAATTAAAGCATGAGACTTCTTTGACTATGTTAAGTCAAATATTCAGAGCACTGAATAGAATATGTAGAAAATTTTTGTTTCAGTTTTGGGGAAGAATTAGCTCTGGATTAAATGCTGCTCTGTCCTCACCAAGCAAAGCATAAAAGTAATGCCTGAAGTGATCAAGCTGTTGTGTGATAATTTAGCCATATCCCATAACAAAGCTCAAGAATATTTATAGGAATACAATTGTACCCCATCCCCAAAAAGACAAAATTTACAATACCTAGCATGATTGGTCTAGTGCCCAATAAAAGTTAACAAGTATGCAAAGAAGCAGAAAAATATGACCCTTAGTGAGAAGAAAAATCAGCCAACTGAAATTGACCCAGAAAGTACATCAATGATACAATTAATTATTCTTTTTTAAAAATATTTTATTTATTTACTTTTAGAATGGGGAAGGGAGGTAGAAAGAGAGGGAAAAAAACATCAATGTGTGGTTACCTCTCATGTGCCCCCATACTGGGGACATGGCCCACAAACCAGGCATGTGTCCTGACTGGGAATCGAACAGATGACCCTTTGGTTCACAGGCTGGCGCTCAATCCACTGAGCCACACCAGCCAGGGATGATGATAGAATTACTAAAAAAGAACATTAAAACAACTTTAACTGTCTTCCATATGTTTAAGAAACTATAGGAAACGTTGAACATGTTATGTAGAGGAGATGTAAAAAAGACAAGAATTCAACTGCTAGAAAACAATAGTGTCTGAGATGGAAAAAATTCCTGGATGGAATTAACAGCTGATTTAGACACCGTAGAAGAAAAAGAATCAGTGAACCTGAAGTTATAGCTGCAGAAGCTACCCAAAATAAAACACAAAAAGAAGGACTAACGAAAAGAAAAAGAAAAAGGGAAAAGAAAACCGAGACTATCTGTTTGCTATGGGACAATTTCAAGTGGCCTAATATACATGTAAGTAGAGTTCCTAGAAGAGAAGGGAGAGGGAAAGATAAATATTTGAAGAAGAATGGCCAAAACTTTTATAAATTTGATAAAAACTATAAAACACAAGACCCGAAAACCTCAGTGAACCCCAAGCAGAAGAGACATGAAAACTACACCAAAGTACATTATAATCAATTTACTTAAAACCAGTAATAAGGAGCAATCCTTAATAAGACTAAGCCAAATGAAAAGTTCTGGCAATTCTTTAAGAAAAAAAAAAGGCAAATTTTGAGAGCAGCCAGAGATAAAAGACACATTGCATGCAGAGAAACAAGAAAAAGATGACAACGGATTTCTTTTTAGAAACTGAAAGCCAGCTCGCTTTTCTACTCATCCCATCCCTGCCCCCCGTCCCCCAAACTCCACAGCCTGTGCTTTAGCCCTTTAGCAGTAGCTACCTTTCCTTGAAAATAACAACTCCCCTGCTCCACCCCAATCCCAGCCCCCAGTCCAGATGCTGACGTGAAGATGAGCAGCTCAGAGGAGGTGTCCTGGATTTCCTGGTTCTGTGGGCTCCGTGGCAATGAATTCTTCTGCGGAGTGGATAAAGATTACATCCAGGACAAATTCAACCTCACTGGATTCAATGAGCAGGTGCCTCAGTATCAACAAGCCCTAGACATGATCTTGGACCTGGAGTCTGATGAAGAGCTGGAAGACAACCCAAACCAGAGTGACCTGATTGAGCAGGCAGCTGAGATGCTTTATGGATTGATCCATGCCTGCTATATCCTCACCAACCATGGTATCGCCCAGATGTTGGAAAAATACCAGCAGGGAGACTTTGGCTACTGTCCACATGTGTACTGCGAGAACCAGCCAATGCTTCCCATCGGCCTTTCGGACATCCCAGGTGAGGCCGTGGTGAAGCTCTACTGCCCCAAGTGAATGGGCATGTACACACCCAAGTTATCAAGGCACCACCACACAGACGGCGCCCACTTCAGCACTGGTTTCCCTTACATGCTGTTCATTATGCACCCTGAGTACTGACCCAAGCGGCCCGCCAACCAGTTTGTGCCCAGGCTCTGTGGTTTCAATATCCATCTGATGGCCTACCAGCTGCAGCTCCAAGCCGCCAGCAACTTCAAGAGCCCAGTCAAGACAATTCACTGGCTTTCCGTGCTGTTAGCGCTGTCGCGACCATGGTGAATGTTCCTAAAACCCGCCGGACTTTCTGTAAGAAGTGTGGCAAGCATCAACCCCACAAAGTAACACAGTACAAGAAAGGGAAGGATTCTCTGTATGCGCAGGGGAAGCGGCGTTATGACAGGAAGCAGAGTGGCTATGGTGGGCAGACTAAGCCGATTTTCCGGAAAAAGGCTAAAACTACAAAGAAGATTGTGCTGAGGCTTGAATGTGTTGAGCCCAACTGCAGATCGAAGAGAATGCTGGCCATTAAGAGATGCAAGCATTTTGAACTGGGAGGGGATAAGAAGAGAAAGGGCCAAGTGATCCAGTTCTAAGCTTCATTTTTTTGTTTTCTTGTGTGACAATAAAATGAGGATATATTCACTTCAAAAAAAAAAAAAGACAATTCACTGATTACACACCCTCTGCCCCTCAGTCTTTGACACCTCCATTCCTTTGCTACCACCCTTTCAGGAACTCTCTCTGGTTTTTAATTTAAATTAAAGGAGTCATGATTGTAGTGGGAATATGAAATAAAGTGGAAGAAAAGGCCTCCCTCCCTCAAAAAAAGAAACTATGCAAGCCAGAAGAGTGAAACAACCTCTTTAAAATACTTCTACTGTCAACTTAGATTCTACTTAGTGAAAATATCTTTCAAAAACAAAAATGGAATAAAGACTTTTTCTGACATAAAAAAAAAAATCTGAAGGCCTTGCACTACAAGAAATGTGCAAGGAAGTCCTTCAAACAGAAGGCAAACGATACCAGATGGAAATAGGGATTTACACGTGGGAATGAAGAGCAACAAAAATGTAATGTGGGTAAATATTAGAATTTTTTCTTCTTATTTAAATCTTCTTAAAAGGTAATTGGCTGTTTAAGATAAAAATAATAGCATGTAAAAGTAAAATGACAACAATAGCACACAGCCTAGGAGGGAAGATGTGCAAGGGTACATTGTAATGTTCTAACACTATACATGCAGTCATATAATATCACTGGAAGGTAGACTGTGATGTTAAATATGTATATTACAAATGCTGAATCAACCACTAAAACAACCCAACAAAGAGTTATAGCTAAAAATCCAACAAAAATTATAAAATCGAGTCACTAAAAATATTCAATGCAGAAAGAAGCAGAAAAAG
>VMDR010006623.1:0-44506 GCA_007922815.1 Macrotus californicus
TTGGAAAAGGACACAGGTAGCTTTTGAAAGCACTGGTAACATCCTATTTTTTATGATGGATGGTAGAGAGAAGACCATTTACTATTTCATACACCTTACAATATGTGTCTGTGTGATTTTGTTTGTATGATATGCTGCATAATAAAAAATTAAAAGCAAATAAAACAATTGATTTCTTATTTCTAAAGTATAAAACATCTGGCAACATCTGTTGGGGATATTGAGGGAGAATTCTTTCTTTGGGAAAATTTTAACTTGTTCTTGAATGTCACTTGTCATTTTAAAAGTTCTCAACGACCATCATATAGCCAGATTGTTGCCATGTGGCAGTGTAAATTTGGGGTTGCCAGATAATTCGGATGTTTATCAGAAAGCTAGAAGTAAAAAAATTAATGTATGCAACTATGTTGAGACGCTGTATGCATCAACACTGTGAAGGCCAGACAAAGGACATCCATCTGCATAGATCACCAAGCTATGACCTCTTTTCTAGACTCACCGTCTTAGAAGCAGCCTTCGACCTTGAGCTGTAGGGTCATTCCCTTTTCGGTGGGCCAGAGTTCTCCAGCATACCCACAACTCCCCGTTCTAGTCACATCCTGCAGTCCTCATTCTTCTGCATTTCCTGACTGGCCCAGCAGGCGTCTGTGTTTCTAAACTCCTCTTCCAGAATCTGACTCTGACTGTGTTTCTCCCAATTCACCATCAGAGGGCAGGCGTGGAAAATAAGAGGAGAAACCCACAGTTTTTGCTGCTACTGGTACTTTCAAAGAAAGGAATCCAGGGATTAACCATGAAGGTCATTTTACTTGTTTATCTGAATTTAGAAGTATTCTGAGAACATAAGGTATGAGTATGAGAATGTTTGTGTCTTGCTAGAGCTGATCAAAATTGGTGGCAACAGTTTTAAGTGGAACTGCTATAGAGATGCTGCTCCAAGAATCAGAGCTTGGCACTGCTCAAGCATATAGCTCAGGACAGCTCAGGAACTTGGCCTATTTCAGAAATTCTTACCAATGAGTGAATGATTCAACGTGTTCCAACACAGTCACACTTTTATGCTGCACATGTGTCTTGAAGAGAATCTCTCCAGGTCTGCCCTCCCCAGGAAATGAGGAGAGACTATGTATAGGGCAAGAAGAGGGCAAGCAAGCCTCAGTCACAGGCACATGCAGTATGTGGTGTGCTGGTAAATGTATAGCAACCAGCTCTCAAAATAAATTAAAAAGCTCTGATTTGCAGCATTTGCCATTTCCATGGTGTAACTACTCCTGCCTTGGCCAACTTCAAGCTACCATCATAGAGTCACTGAACACAAACCCAGGAAGACATACAAACAATGGGCTCTTGCTAGCCAAGCCAACTTCATCACACCACTGACCCCACTCCCCCTCTACCTCCATTTCAAGTTAAATCTTAACTGTAGAAGTAGGCCCACTCTACCATTCACAGGGTGTAGGGTGAGGGTGGGACAGTATAGAAACTTGAGCCAAGGGCCAAGGGAATGCAAGTGACCCAAATATGACCACAAAAATGCAACCACCCCTCCACTCCCTACAAAAAAACTGCATTATTGTCTCCCTTTTAACTGCTCATCTCCTTGCAGATGTCAAGACCAGTACCCCACAAGAGCAGCTGATTAAGGTTTGACTGCTATACAACCTTCCTGGGGTGGCAGTAGTGAGCAACCCCTTCCTCCTGCCCTCATGATGGAGATGCAGAGATCATTGCTAAGCTACTCAAAGGAAGGAGGAAGTTGTCTGGTCTTGACAGAGGAAAATCTGCCTCACTCAACCTTTACTTAAATACGCCTTGTCTCCAACTTATAGAGGCAACCTGACAGAGCTCCTGAGAGTCAGTTTGGAGGCCTTTCCTTTCCTCTTGTGCTCAAGCATAAGTTTAACAAAATTTGTCTGAAAATTTCTCTGATAGTTAGTTCCTCTTGATTTCTATCTTGGGAAATCCAAGAACCCCAACACCAATAACAAGGGTACAAGTGGAGGTCCAGAGTCAGTGTGTCAAATATTTAAATTATAAATCAAACTCACAAACTGTTCGTTAAAATGTCTTATCCTGTTGACGTGACAGACATTACTTCATAACTACCTGGAAAGCCAGGTTTAAATTTAGAATTCTGTACCTAACATGGCCAGATAGGAGAAGCCACCCCTGGCCCTTAATCCCTGGCCATCCCCTTCCCTTCTCTCTATACCCCCACTCTCCCACCCCTGCACACACAAGCCCTAACCTATGCTTCCAAGCTCAGTCACACCCTATGCAAACAACTGCCTCTTGGCCCCCCATTGGACTCAGGCTTGAGCATGTGGACAGTGTGATCTTGTCACCAGAAAGGGGACCAGCCAAAGCAGGCCTGCCTCGGGCTGGCCTGTAGTGTATGGGTTCTTGACTTCATACAGGAAAGGTTTTGCAATACTAGTCTGGGTGATTTTGAGACTGTGTTTATGAAAGCTGGGGACAGTGAAACAAGGAAGGGCTTAGGGCAGAAGAAGCAACAGGAGAAAGACTAGGCAGGGCTGCTTTGGCTTGGAGAAGTCAGAGAAAAGGGGACCTTGGAGACAAGTTCAGGGAGTAAGTCTGGGACAAGCTGCCGCCGCCCATTGCTTCACTAGTTGCAAGTCTAGTGGAGTCCCTTCGAGTTCAGGAGATGCAAGGATGTGGGGGAAGAAAAGAGGGATGAGAAAGGTATGTGTTCCCAGTTAGGTGGAGCACACACCGAGTCCTGCATTTTGAGGATTTTTAAAGGCTGGGAGTTTAGAAAAGGTCTTAGGAAAGAATCCTAGTAGAATATTCATCAGCATTATGCTGATGAGCCAAAATAAGATTTATTCCCTTAACTTCATTCGTCCTTGGGTATGGTTGTGTGATAGACAGAAAGACATGAGCAGAGCAAGGACAGCAGGCCAGCAGAGCCAGGTAGAGAAGGACATCAGGGTGGAAAGCTCCAGGTGCCCAGCAATGGACAAAACTAGTAAAACAAGGACCTCACCCCCAGGTGACCTTCCCTCCCCTAGCATATTGATGGTCAGGCAGTTTAGACCCCTTGACTTTCATATCACTGGTCATGCAGTTTAGACCCTTCCCTGACCTTCTCTCCCCTGGCATGTCTCTCGTCATGTGGTAGATCCTCTAAGAGGAGGAGCAAGGGCCTAAGAGTGGCCTCATGCAACTCACATGTGGGCCCTTGCACAACTGCTCCCTTCAGTATTAACCCCTAGGGGCAATATCTAGGCCTCATTTGTATTTCAGCTTCAGGCCCAGAAAAGCAGCAAAACCAAATAAGTGATACCATGGCTGACATCAGGATCATCTTCAATGACTAATGACCCCCTGCCCTGTGCCACCCAATCAGTAGAGACTACAACCCTGAAAGGACACACCTGAAAGGCTAATGAATATTCTATTGCGATCTCCTCTAAGACCTCCCCTAAAGCCCCAGCCTTTAAAAGTCTTTAGGACAGAGGACCAGGGGCTGTTCCTCCTGGGAGCACAACTCGCCTGTCCCCCTCTTCTCCCCACCAAGGCACGTAACCTTTTACCTTTCTCTCTTCTAAGCTCCAAGGGCCCTTCTTTTGCCTCTGTAGCTTATTTCCTGACCCATGTCCTCTACAGCTCACTTCTACCTCTGCGACTTTCTAAACAAACTTTCTCTTATAGTTTGAGTCTTGGCCCTAAACTCTTTCTTAGGCAGAACTCAAGTACTGAGGTTGCTGAACCAAGGTCTGGTCTGACTCCACCGGTCAATACCTGGTGCTGGTCTTGCTGCCAACATTTGGCACAAATGGTACTAGCTGGATTTCTGCTATCTCCCAAGTAGGGTGAGTGAAGCTATTTGGCCACCCATTACAAAGAACTATAAACTTTTACTCCAAATGTCCTTGGTTAGGGAATATAGGACTTTGTGATTTACTAGATGACTGTAAACAATCTGGCTGTTTAACTGTCTCAGGTTCCCTATTCCACTTGTCCTGGCTCATAGCCTGGCTCAGCCTGGGCACAGGAGAATGTGCCCAAGGAAGAGGCCACACCAGCATAAAAGTGGACTTGAAGGAATTATGGGGTATCAAGTACCCGAAGCATAGAGGAAGAAGTTAGTCTCCAAGGGATGTCTCTCCATGGCCCTGTGAATTCTTTATCCATTGGGGATGTCAAAGCCAGACCAGGGCAAAAACAAGCCCTTTAAATCATAGGACTTAGGGCAGGAAGACATCTCTCCCATGCCTGAGAGAAATTACTATGCAGAAGTGCCTCTGCTCTCAGGGTCTCCTGATAACTTTGGTGTTAAACATTCTTACCTATTTCGACAGGGTTCCTAAGATTTTGGTCAATCAGGCAGAGTACTGACTACTACAATTTACTGGGACTGAGCTGTACAATGAAAAAATAAAAATGTCCTTCTGCCTGAATACTCCCAAAAGGGTAGTTCATTACACTGGGTCCTCAGTTTTACTTTAGAGCGGGTTTGGCAAGCCAGAACCCACAGGCCAAACGCTGCTGGCCTGTTTTTTATGGCCCATGAGCTTTGAATGGCTTTTACATTTTGAAAGGGGGTGGAAGGTCAAAAGAAGGTTATTTTATGACATGGAAACATTATATGAAATTCTAATTTTGGTGTCCACACATGAAGTTTTACTGGACCCAGCCCTGCCTCTTTGTTCACACATTGTCTATGGCTGTTTTCTCGCCCCAACAGCAGAGCTGAACAGTTGACAGAGAGACAACAGCCACAAAGCCTCAGTTATCCATGCTCTGACTCTTTACAGAAACAGTTTGCCAACCCACTTGAGAGTTAAGTTTCTTTCCTATGTTTCTCCAGAAAAGATTGGTGATACATAGAGCAAGAAGAACATGAGCTTCTGAGAAGGAAGGGCAGGGAGGGGAGGGAAAAGGGGAGGCCAGAAGGTCTTACTGTATGAACTGCAGAACTTTGCCTCCTTTCTCCTAGAAAATAGAAGCTACACAAAGGCAGCAAGAGCCTGCATGGGGGCTACTTAAGGACAGAAAGAGGAAGGAAAAGAGGGCATAGTACCCCTAACACTTCATGAACACCCAGGTCAGTCTTTGCCTTTGTTTTTCCCATTAATTTCATTTATAGTCGCCATGTAATTGAAACATTAAATATCAATTTAATGGCCATCACTACAGTCCCTTTGCTATGTGATTATCTTTGTTGTTGAAAATGACATTGGTGGCTCAGCATTAAACATCCAGAGCACCTCTGTCTACTAGGAATAGTGTAAATTCATAGTGACCTTATTTTAAACAGTAGAAAAGGAAAGTGTCTTGTGTGTGTTACGTGCCATTGAGTTGGTTCCGATTCCTAGACAATCCCTTGAGTGGGTGATGTCCACAATGTCCTGTCCTCAGCAGCCCTGCTCAGCTCCTGTAGACTCCTGCTTATGGCTTCTTCTATGGAGTCAATCCATCTCCTGTCTGATCTCCCACTTTTCCTGCTACGTTTTTTCTGCCCCCAGCATTATTGTCTTTCCAAAGAACTCTACCTTCTCACTCTGTGCCCAACTGTTAGGACAACTGTTTTGTCATTTTTGCCTCCAGCAATATCTGGAAAAGTTGGTGTTTGTGCTGCCTGTCATGCCCAGAACCAATATGTAAAAGACAGGGATTGAGTCTTTATGGGTGCTTTAGTCAGAGGGCTGGCAATTGGAGAAGATGGTGGGTTATGCACCCTCAAAAACCATCTTAACATCTCATTTCAAGCCGATCTTTTTACAATATGAGGAGAAGAAAGGGTAGGTGCAAGGGGTTGGAAAATGGTTAATTGGATAAGAGTTGCAGTTTCCTAGTACTTCTTTATCAACAGTTCTTCGTTCTCTCCCTGGAACATGAGGGCTCAGATACCATCACCATTGCTTTCAGACATCCCAGAGCACAAAGGTTGAATTGCTTGTTGACCCTCATAAAATTTTTTTTAAACTTTGTTTATCAAATGATGCCATCAAAAAAGTAAAAAGACAACCCACTGAATGGAAGAAAATATTTCCATATCATATATCTGAAAAGGATATAGTATCCCTATATTTATAAAGAACTCTAACAACTCCACAATAAGAAGATAAACATTGCAATGTTTCAAACATGGGCAAAGAATGTTAACCGACATTTCTCCAAAGAACATATACAAATGACCAAGAAGTACATGAAAAGATGCTCAACATCATTAGATATTAGGGAAATGTAAATTAAAACCACAATGAGATTTCCACATGATGGTTATAATTTTTAAAAAGTGGATGATAACAAATGCGATGAGTATGTGGAGACATTTGAAACTTCATACATTGCTGGTGGGAATATAAAATGGTGCAGCCTCTGTGGAAAAGTTCAGTATTCCTCAAAAAGTTAAACATAGAGCCACCATATGACCAAGCAACTCTAATCCTAAGTATATACCCAAGAAAATTGAAAACATGTGCTCACATAAAAATATAGACATGAATGTTCATAGCAGCATTGCTTATAATAGTCAAAAAGTAGAAGCAACCCAAATGTGTTCCAACTGATAAGTGGATAAACAAAATGCAGCACATCCATGCAACGGGATATTTTTCAACCATAAAAAGGAATGAAGTACTGATGTATACTACAACATGGATAAACCTTACATGCTACAGCATAGAAAACATTATGCTTAGTGAAAAAGCCAGACACAAAAGATCACAGGTGGTATGATTCCATCCACACACAATATCCCAAATCAGCAAATCCATAACGACAGAAAGTAGGTTAGTGGTTGCTAAGGGATGGGGGAGTTGAAAGTGTGCAGTCTCTTTTGGGGTGAGAAAAATGTTCTGCAATTAGATAGTGGTGATGGTTGCCCAACTCTGAGACTATATTAAAAACCACCGACTTACACACTGTGAAATGGTGACTTTTATGGGATATGAATTTTATCTGTTTTAAAATGTACATGCATGTAATTTTAACTTGCACTTCTCCCCATCCTCACTGCCACTGCTCTCATCCAGGTCACTGCCACCTTTCACCCCCAACCTTTCTTCACCTGCAAAAGCCTCATGACTTGTCTTCTTGCCTCCACTCTCACCTACTATCACCCATTCTGCACACAGCAGCCAACGCCATGCTGTGTGTCACTGTGCACCCATGTGGTGGTTTTAAATATTTTATTTATTTATTTTTAGAGAGGGGGGGGAAAGAGGGAGAAAGAAAGGGAGAGAAATATTGATGTGTTAAAGAAACATGAATCCATTGCCCCTCACACGCCCCCAACTGGGGACCTGGCCCACAACCCAGGCATGTGCCCTGACCGACGACCTTTCTGTCCATACGCCAGCCCTCAATGCACTGAGCCACACCAGCCAGGGCCACCTGAGTGATTTTTAAAATGTATTTATTTATTGTATAACTTTTTACTTTGTAATAATTTCATATTTATTAAAAAGTTGCAAAAGTAGTACAAAGAGTTCCCATGTCCCTTTCCCTATCTTACATAACCATAGAATAAAAATTAAAACCAAGAAATTTATACTCTTCTATTAGCTAATCTATAGACCTTATTTAAATTTCACCAGCTGTCCCACTCATGTTCTTTTTCTGCTGCAGAACCCAACCTAAGAACCCAGACTGCATTCAGGCCTCCTGTCTCCTTATCCTTCGCCAATCTGAGACAGCTCCTCAGTATTTCTTTGTCTTTTATAACCATGACATTTTTGAAGAATAGAGGCTAGTTATTTTATAAAATGTCTCTATTTGAATTTGCCCAATGTCACTCATGATTAATGTCAAGTTAAGCATTTTTGGCAAGAACACCACAGAAGTGATGCTGTGACCTTCTCAACCATCTTACAGAAAGCACATGGTGTTGACTTTCCCATCCCAGTGATCACTTGGTTAAGGGGCTGTCCCCAGGTTTCTCCTCTATAAATTTGTGAGTTTTTCCTTGGTAACTAACAAGTATCTTATGGGAGAGACAATGAGACTACCCAAGTATCCTCTTTCTCATCATACTTTTAACCACTAAACTTGATTAATTGCTGATTCTTGCCTGCAACAATTATTACTGCGCTTTGCTGTTTGTCAAATGATGATCTGCTACATCCAGCATTTCTTCTATGTGAATTAATTTAATCTTTTGTAATGAAGAGCTATTTATTTATTTATTTATTTATTCAGTATAAACTCATGGGTATTTATTTTGTTCTCTGAGTTATGATTCATTATTGTCACTCTATTTGTTGCACAAATTGTCCCAGATTTGGCCATTGGGAGCTCTTTCAAGTGGTCCCTGTGTCCTTTTGAAATGTTCTCATCACTTTCTGAGTACATCTTTGATTTCAGGCACCGTAAAATATTCCAGCCTCATCTTGTACTTTCCCTGGCCCAGACCTTCAGCTTCATCTTTTTTAAAAAATAATTGAGGCCCAGTCATCCCTTTCTTCATACTCTTCAGTGACTCCCAGGGAATAAAATCTTGCGGTTTTGAGGCTTTTCTGTACTTTTCAAGCCTCAATCTCTGACATTTCTCATTTTCTCATTTGCTCTCTGGTGACATGTATATTCTGACAGTTCCTAGGACATGCCCAACTACTGTGACCTCAGGGCCTTTGCAAGGCTGGCTCTCCTTCATACGTCAGTCTTCACTTCGCATACCTCCTCAGAACCTCAGAAAGGATGCCTTGCTCTCTCTGCCTAAAGGAGCTCCCACCACTCACCACCCGTCCTTAGCACTGAGTGTAATCTCTGTCGTGTTTGCTTTAAAACATATATATCGTCAAGATTTTTTCTTTACTTTTGGCATTGTGAAATGAGGATTAAATAAATATGAATGCGACCACTGTACATGTGAACTGATAGAGGAAATATGCATTGGGCATCAGTGCTGTCCCAGGTGACATGATTTCCAACCCCTTGAACAACCCTTGGCAAAGTTCCAAACAAAACAAAGCACAGGCACAAGAGTAGAACTCTTGGAAAATTCAATGTCTGTTAAAATCGACCAGAAAATACTTTAGTGTTTATATACAAAACAGGATTAGGTTTTAAGCTCAGAGCATCATACACAAGATCAAGATCTTCACCTCCATGAATGTCAGGCAGGGTGCTTGGGAGTCACGTGCCATCTACAGCCAGTTTTCATTGAGTCAGACTGCCCTGAACTTCACGTCCCTGACTCTGACCTGACCCGTCTATGATGCGGACTCCGCCCGCGGAATCCGTGTGTTGTGGATGTTTATACTGTGGCTCCGATGAGTGATGAACAAATTCACACGGACTAAAGAAATCTGGTGAAGAAAAAGGGACAGCACAGCCATTCTCTAAGTGAGAAAGAGAGGGCTGGCCTAGCTGCTCTCTCAGTGAGAGAGAGGGCCCCGACCCCTGCCTGGACAGGCTTTTATTGACATTCTAGGTACATTACATCAAGGATGGCCTTCATTTACTATGCATAGGTTTGCTTTAGGTGGTTACCTTTTATAGATAACAAAGGAAAGAATGTTGCCAATTAGTTCAAAAAGAAAGGTCATTTGCAAATGTAAAGGGCAAAAGTGGCTGACCTGGTAACACCCATACTTGAGAGGTTTAGCCCAGGTCAGAGAAAACCTCTGCTGCCTCAATTCCGGGTAAGGGAGTTTTTTCAGCAATAGCAAGTCTCAAATCGGCCTAGGTACAATGCATGCTTGATTCCCCATGGAAGAACCGATCCGTGGATTTGTTTCCTGTGTGCCAAACACACATCTGTCTGTTTTCAGAACAGAGCTGAGCTACATTCAACATTTCCACATGGATAGGTTCCCTAAACACCTATACTCCCCACTCATGTGCCAGGCAAATGAGTCTCCATTTGATTGAGGTCTCTAAAGCATCATCTGGGGTGGTAAGGGGCATCATTTTTAGGAAGTCCTGACAGGAACTGAGATCCATAGACAAGGTGAGAAAAGGGACCACAGGAGTGCCTTTTGTGTGTGACCTCCCCACCAGCAGTGTTCTCAATATTAGAAATAAGCTGTAACTCTCTTAGGATATTCCCAAGCAGGATGAAAACAGAGCACCTTTGTGTGAAGTCCTCCCTCATCCAAACTAGAAGTCACCCCTTGGAAACACCTTTTCCTAGAGATATGATGCTCCCAGACAAAGATCTATTTAAAAAGTATAACCCGATTCATTTTGCCAATCACATTATCTGCCTCAGCCTGCCTTAGTGGGGAAGACAGAGGCACTCAGGTTTACAAAGCTCCTACTCTGTACCTTGGTGTTCCATTTACCTCACCTTGTGGAGCCCTCCCCACACATCACATGACAGGCATTAATATTCCTTCCCTCAAATGAGGAACCTGAGGCTCAGAGAGGTCACACAACTTGCCCAATATCACACAGCTCGAAAGTGACCTATCTGTCTCCCCCTACCCCCACATCTTTGTTGCAACCAACACAACAATAGCCATCTGGTGTGAATGAATCAAAATTATAGGTATTTTTTGTCAGATCAGCAAAAACTAAATTTTTGGCTGGGCAGCAGAATTTTAATAATTAGTTTATGTGTGCCATGAGATGGAAAAGGTTGAAAATCACTGCTCTAGAGTCACACACAGGAGCTGCACTCATGGTACAAGTCCCTGCACTGTGGCCCTATAGTCACATGCTTTGAGAACTTCTGTAAATAATTGCCTTGGACAGGGTCCAAGCGACTTCATATTGAGTTCTGGTGTATACAGACAGGTGTCTCTGTGACTTGCCAGTGGGTTTGTTTGCTTAGTGATGGCAAGGGTCACCAAAGCCGGGAAAAACCTACAAATCACAGCCTCTAACCCAGTCACTAGGAGAAAAATCAAAACACCTGTGAACAACCAAATGTGTTTGGAGTTTCCTGCGCCTAAAGCTATCAATGTGATATTATAACTGGAATCTCTCTGTTGCAGGTGACAAAAATGCAAATCAAACTAGGTACAGAAGGGAATTTGTTGGCCTCTGTAAGTGAACATTTGGGGGAAATCCTCAGGTGCAGTAGGATCTGAATGCAGAAATCTCTCCAACTCTAGAAGCTATTGTCTTCTTTTTTGCTAAAGTCACGATGTTGTCATTCTGTTTAAGCATCTCAGGCAAACACAGGCCCAGAACTTGGTCACAGCACATTTGGAGAATGGCGTGCCATTGAGAAGTCACTCTCCAGGCAAGGAGTGAACAAATGCAAGAGAACATAGGTGGGAGACATCTGCCCCTGTGGAAAGGATTTTATCCCTGATATTGTTTAGAATCACTTAAGATAATAAAAATCTCACTGACCTTTAGTCAATTTTTATTACAGTTTTAAAATTATCTACAGACAGTACTCCCTTAATCCCTGCACCCAGGACAATGGCTCCCACCACCCTGCTGGCTCGCCACTAGGTATACAAGCCTCTCCCTCTCACTCAGCACACTTGCCCTGAGAGCTAAACAACTGCCATAGTTTCACCCACTACCTCTTGGCTGGTGGCTTCCAAATATCTCTCTCCCTAGGTGACTGTGGGAGAGCTTTGTCCAGCAGAGACCCCCGGGCCATCACGGATGAGAAAAAGTCTACCAAGACATGATCTGCTTGGGGAGGAAAGGTGGCCAATCTCTCAGAGGAGAAGGGCCATGAACCTGTTCCCAAAGGGGTTTTTACTGGGTTTAGTTTGCACAGGAATACAGGTAAAACTCATCAGTCATTGTCAGGCAGTAATGATCAAACAATAGATAACATTCAAAGAACTATGAGGGCTTATTCTGAGTCAGGGTCAGATGGCCAAAGGGCCATAAAACTTTGGGAAACAAACTCATTTTGTGCTTGGACTCTTATCAGAAAATTGAGGACGTTCTTAGCAGAGCAGGTTTCACAGGATTTTATGCATTCTTTCTTAGGCCTGATTGCCTGGGGAACCGCCCATTCCTGCCCAGGACTGCACCACTCTCCGGTATTGTTTCAGGCTTAAGTCAGGCGGACGAAGTAAGGCAGCCAAGCGATAAGGAAACTTCTTACAGACAGAATGAGGGAGGACTCCAGGCTATGTCAAAGCCAAGGGATGAGGGTCCATCAGCCCCTTTTTCTATAGTCCCCCAAGTCCTTCCCTGATAGCCCCATTGCAACCATGCCTGTCTTAGGTCATCCCTCCCTTGAGGAATCTTACCTGTCATTGGCTAACCAGTCATCCTCCAGGGGCCAAGCAGGATGAAGTAAAGGGGGCAGAGGCAGTGCCTCTGCTGGGAAGATAAGCTTTGTCTCCTTAGTGGCTTATGGTCCCAAGGTCTCTTTACTCAGCCTTAGCCATAGGAGGTTACAGCTTCTCATACCAGGCAGGGCAGTTCCCAACAGGCGGCATCATCGGCTGCCTGCAGGAAGGACATTTCCACTGAAATATCCCACTATGTCTGATACTGAACTCCTTGCTTCTCCCTCTGTGTGTTTGATCTCAAAACATGCATCTATATAACAAACAATGAAGAGAGTTATCAGGAATGCATGAGATAGCAACTCTAAACTTTAAGGCAAGTCAGCAAGGCCTTCCTCAAACTGTTCTGTGCTGCACATTCTACAGGGATGATCCAATGTGACCTGATATTGACGTTGTTTATTCACAAATCTCTTTCACAGATGTCCAAGATACATAGAGTATATGCTTTCCCCAGCTACTTTTTAGACAAGAAAAGGAACAAAGCATAGGTCACATTTCTCATTTTGTGCCTTTGTTGCCACGTGGGTTCATTTTTGTGGTGTTCAGTCCTGGAGGAGTAACTCAGGAATTCCTAAAGAGGTTCTCTGCAGGGCCTCCATTGTGTGGTTGACCCTGGAGCCCATTTGAGGTGATGGGAACAGAGCTTGAGGGTAGGGGAATCCAACAGAGTTCAATCATTTCTGAAATTTATCTCCAAACCTGATACTTAGATACCAGAATTTCAAAGGGGCTATTTGGATTCATTTCCACAAGACCCCAACATTTACCCACCCCCACCCCTGGTCCTGACAAGCCTAGTCCATGCATAATTTTCATGAAAATACTTGCCAAATGCCCAACAGTGTCTTTTACATTTACATACTCACATGTTCCAACCTGTGAGGGCTGGAAGAGTCATTTCCCCACTTTAGAGAAGAGGAAATTAAAGCTCAATGAAATTAACATGACTTGGCTAAAATCCCAGAACTTGTGAGTAGGAGAGCCAGGACCCAAACCTGGACCTGTTCGCCAAGATCTCATATGATGCTCGTTGGCAGGGAAGAATGTCACCACCCTGGGCAAGGCTACTCCATTCACAGACACCATGCCCCCAATCACATTAGCATGATCAGAGAGTCATCTCTTTGAGTAACAGTGTTGAGTTGTTATATAGTGGCTGGTGTAAATTCACTTATCAGATTGCCTCCTGAGATCGCGGCACCAAGGATGTGGGCATATTGCCAGGGAGAAAAGGAAGGCACAGGCAGGCAGCTAAGAGCCATGTGGAAAGGGGAGACTCGAAAGGTGGGCCTTTATAAGGGAATGAGCACCCAAGGGCATAGGATTCTTAGAGCAGAACCAGGACTAGCCAAAAGACAGTAGGCCTAGATTCTGGCTGTGTCTAGATTCTCTTTCCCTCGAAATAGGAGCAGAAAGCAGGTATAGGTGTGTCTCCTCTGGCTGCATGCACCAAGGCTAACTGTGCTCATCAGAAGGGCAAACATAAGAGGGGCCCAAAGAGATTATATACAGGGGTGGGCAAGAGTAGTTAATAGTAATAATAATAATAATAATACAGTAATACATAAATAAATAATACAGGAATAAACTGTTTTGTGTACTGACCATTGTAAATCTACTTCTGTGCACCCCTGTCTCAGTTTATCACACTGGTGTTCTCCCCTAAAGGCTGACCTGTCCTACTCTGTCATGATCTTGGAGACATTGGCTCTAATCATGTTTTTAGCAATGCATTCATTTATTCATTCATTCGACATTGCCTGAGCACTCCACACCGGCTTCTAGGGAGCCAGGGTGACACAGCCATACCCTCCAGGCCATCACTGACTTCCTGGCCTCTTCTCGAAATTCAAAGCTCCCTGGTCAACTTGACCCTAGAGTTCCTTAAATTAGAATCCACTGATTCTTGTAAGCAATCAGTGGAACGTTTGCACGTTTTTATTGATTGTTATGAATTTTTCTGGAAGGCAGTGCTTCCTTGGCTTCATCAGATACTCACCAAATGGCCTGTTCTTAGGGTCATTACCAGACAGTGCTGTCACATTATTCTTCCGTGGATACTTCCAACAACACACAGTGTGCTGGGAATCCTTCCTGGCAGCAACAGCACATTCTGTGAAAGGAAGAGATGCACTAATAAACCAACCCTAAAGTTTGACTTTCTCTATATAATGAGTTCCTTTTTGGATCGAGGACTAAATTTGTTCGCATTTGGTAACAGGAAGCTAGAGCTGTCAACACAGACATTTATATATGTCAGGAAGGCCCTAAAATAGCCCTTGATGCCAGCCACTAGATTCCATAGAGCTGATGCCTTAATGGAACCTTTCTTTTCTTGTTGCAAAATATTTTCCATTTTGATAAACATGTTGTCAACTACAGCAAAAAAAAAAAAATGTATATTTGGGTTTTGGGGTTTCTTAAAAAATAGTACCACTGCTGTCTTGCAGGAAGATCTGTTTACATTATATTTTCAGGTTAATATTATATTGGTATATTTTAAGAAGAGTTTTAAAGAGTGAGAGCCTGTTCTCTTCTGCAGAAGTAAGATCAATTCACACTGTTCTAAAGACATGAATCCCATCTGGTTTAGTAGCTTCCTTGCTGATTGCCAGCTATGCTTACAGTTTTAGCAGTTATTTTGGAAACCCAACAAAGTCGTAGCAAGAGAAAGAACATACAAAACTTTACATGCAGAGATTCTCAGCAGTGTTGTACTCAGCTGCTTTGCTCCCTCCTCCTTTCTTTTTCCTCCCCTCCTGAAAGTTTTCTGAGCTCAGAGCAAGGCATTCATTTTGCAACCAGCTTCCCAAGAACATTTGATATCTTGAACAACTTCCAAGTAATTACTGAGTGACTACTGTATTGGACTTTCCTAGAGCCACTTAGGAAAATGCAGTTAAAATCCAACTGTGAAGTCAGGACTGACACAAAATAAACAGAAAGTAGCATAAGATGACAGGTAAGTATTAAATTATGAAAAGCTGATTCAAAGTGTTATTTGAGTTTAAGGAACAGAGCTGGCAATATGGGCTTGATTGTTGTGATAGATTTGAAGTAGAGGTAAAACTGAGTTGGATCTTGAAAGAAGATGGTAGTGATAAGACTAAAATCAGTTCCATTCGTAGAGGAAAAAAGTAAATAAATAAAGTACCAATTTTACAATCTATTTGCAGTAAATGCTTTGTATAAATTATCTCATTTAATATTCAGAGCAACCCATTTCACAGATGAGAAAACTGAGGCCCAGGGAGGTTAAGAACCTTGGCCAATAACAGAATTCATTTTGTCTGCAACCTCAGCCCGTCTTCTTTCTGCCATGCCACATATGCCACCTCCCCAGGATGTGAGCCACAGCACCCTTCCTCTTCTCTTAATGAAAACTGTCTCTTAATATTTTGGGAATTGTAAAACTAGAATATTAAGATTCAAGATCCATCCCCTGGCAGTGCCTACGTTCTCAAAAGGTAGATATGTTTTATTAGCTGGGTCAGAGAAGATCTGGTCATTCCTCTGGCTCAGAAGTGCCCTAAATTGCCTAAGGAGTAGAGTGAGAAGTGGGGAACTTCCACAGTTCCCCTAGAAACAAAAACAAAACTAGAAACAAAAGGAGGGAAGCCAAAAGGAAAGCCCCCGCTCCCGAAGTAGAAAGAGGCAAGGAAATGTCTAGCTTTCTAAGAGACCTGGTCCAATGCTAAGGAGCTCCAGGTAAAGATGAGGGGTCTTACTGAAGCCACTTGGATGTCTGGGAAACCAAGCCTGTATGCCATTACACCTAGGATCAGAGGTGATGTCATCCAATGTAACCATATGATATGTGGCACCCAGTCTCCAAGATGGCCCCAGTGACACCGCTTGGACTCACAGTCTTGTGTAGCCCCCTCTGTACTGCGCCAGGGTTGGTCTGTGTGATCAATAGCCTGTGATAGCAGTGGTGGGGTGTCAGTTCTGAGGTTAGAGTCTAAAAGACTGTGGCTTCTATGGGCTCTCTACTTCTCCTCCGCTGCCCCCTCCCCATTCTCCTTTCCCCCACCTCCCTCTCTCCCTGAAGTCAGCTACCTTGCCGTACACGATTTTTGTGGAGAGGTCACATGGTGAGAAACTGAAGCTTACCAACAACCATGTGAGTGACCTTGGAAGCCAATTCTCCACCCTGAGGCAAAGCTGAAGAAGACTCTGGCCCAGGAGACAGCTTCACTGCAACTGCATGGGAAACCCAGAGTCAGATTCATTCGGCCAAGCTGCTGATTCCTGACCTCGGAAACTGCGTGAGATAGTAAGTGTTTGCTGTGTTAAGGTACTAAATTTTCTATCACACAGCTAATATAGGGCAAGATGGGCCTTAACCACCAGATGGAAAGATAGGTGGTCCTGACACACAGAGCCCAAAAGAAGAAAATGAGCTGTGGGATTTTCCTGCCTCCAGGTCCCAAAGCTCACTCTCCTGCTTCAGGTTTCCACACAGGCTATTCCCTCTGCCTGGAGCATCTTGCCCTACATGTCTTCCTGTCTGCCCTTCAGACCAGGGCTCAAACATCATCTCCTGCAGGAATCTCCCTGATCTGCTCCACTGGGTGAGTTGCTCTACCTTATAGGATCCCACTATCCCTTCTCCCTGTGCTTCCTTCTATCAGAGCCCTGATTTGTTATGGCCTGTTGACTTGTCCATCCATCCCACTAAAACCACTAAATTGTGAGCAACTTGAGGGCAGGGCTGATCCCAGCATCTAGCTAAGTACCTGGCACACAGTAGGTACCCAGGAAGGATTAGTAGGCCTTCTAGAAGCTCAGAGCCATAAAAAGCTCCTGGAAAAGAAAACTAAGCAACTACAAAACAGATGATGACTAGCTTGAAAGCAAGGAGAGAATCTTTAGGATGAACAGGAAAGGGACCTCTTCCTCTTGGAGAAGCCAGGGTCAGCATAGAGGTCAAGGCAACCAAGCCACCTGCTCGGAGCATAAACACCATTTTCAAACTGGGCTGCTGAGAGTGACCTGGGTCCCAAGGCCTGGCCTGAGACCAGGAAGCCAGCTCTGGACTGGACACAGCACCCAACTAGGCCTGGACCATATGCCAACCCAGCTGACCTTGGCCTAAAAGCCAGCCTGTCTTTATTTAGGATCCAGACTTAGCTGCTCTGAGGGAAAGGAGCCTGGGGCCAGGTGTGAGATAAGCAGGGTCAGCCAGTCTAATCTGGTGACGAGTTTGGTTAATCAGAAACTAGGTTGCTAGACAAGGCTCAGGCAGTGGAGGAGGGAACACTGCACAGAAGTTTTCCATTTGTATGCTTCTTAAGGTTTTATTTAGGAAAACTCAGTTCGAACTCATAAGAAATGGATTTTTCCTATATCTTAATAAAGATGCAGCAGTAGCAAAGGAGGCTATCTTGGGAATAAAAATTCTCTTGGCTCCATTGCCCTCCCATCCAACCTTGATCTACACAAATACCCTCAACCCAGACATGTGAGGTCGATGTCATCACCAGCAGCACACCAGCAATCTGAAAGCAAAGCTATTTGGTAAGTGCACGATTGCACTTCTCAGTCCAGGTGGGGCACTGTCCAGGTGCAAGACGTCCTGTTAATATAAATCATTCCTGGAGGCCCTGGATGATTAACCCGGCCCAAGTCCAATAACCCACAGTCCTCAGAACATACATATGTGTATACGCGTGTATCCCTCCCCAGGCTCAGTTTTGAATTAACATAGGTTTATATGTATACCCTGTTTCAGTTACAGTGCAAGGGAGACCAGGTTATAAATATTTTTCCCAGTTTGTCACTTGTTTTTATTTTACACATGGTATTTCTTTGCCCTGCAGAAAATTTTAATGTCTATAATCAAATTTATCAATCTTTGTGTGTGTGTGTGCCATCTACGTTTTGTGCCACGTTGAAACCCTTCCTCATCCCAAATCATATCTTTTTGAAGTCTTCCGTGTATGCTTGTAAAATTTTTATGGTTTCCTTTTATAAATCAATTTTATTGAAGTATAATTTACACATGTTACAATGCACCCATTTCAAGTATATAGTTCTACAGTTTTGACAAACATGCAGACCTGAGTAGCCAGCAATACCGTAAAGAGCATTTCCACCACCTCACAGACTGAGTTTCTTCTACTGAGTCTCCACTCCCTTCACAGCCAGTCTCCACCTGCTACCCCACTGCCAGGCAGTCACCAATCAGCTAGTTCCCCATTAGATGCGATTTTCTTTTTCTAGAATGTCATGTTGGAACTGTGCGGTGTGTCTTGTATATCTGGCTTCTTTCACTAAGCTTGATCTCTGTGAGTTGTCCCCATGTCATTGCGTGTATCTTTGTGGTCATTATTGCTGAGTATTTCATTGTATGGACAAATCACAGTTTATTAATCCTTTCACCTGTTGGATATTTCACAGTTTTTGCGTATTATGAATAAAGCTACTTGGCTTCAAGTTTTTGTTTTGTTTTGTTTCTGGTGGTTTAATTTTTTTTAAATAGATTTTATTTTTTAGAGCAGCTTTAGGTTCGCTGCAAAATTAAGTGGAAAGTAGGGAATTTCCATACACACCCTGTTTCCACACAATCACAAGCCACTATCAACATCCCCCACCAGAACGGTGCATTTGTTATCATTGATGAACCTACATTGACACGTCACTGTCACCCAAAGTCCACAATGTATTTACCTTAGGGTTCACTCATGGCGTTGTACCTTCTATGGATTTTGTCAAGTGTATAATGAAATGGATCCACCATTATAGCATCATATAGAATGATTTCACTGCCATAAAAATCCACTCTGCTCTGCCTATTCCTCCCTCCCTCCTTCAACCTCTGGCAATCACTGATCTTTGTACTATCTCCACAGTTTCACCTTTTCCAGAATGTCATACATTGGAATCATACAGTATGTAGCCTTCTCAGGTTGGCTTCTTTCTCTAGTAATATGTTTTAAGTGTCCTCCATATCTTTTCATGGCTTGATTGTTGGGAACCGCCCTGCCTGGTTTCAGAAGCTGTAACCCCCCAGGGCTAAGGCTGAGTAAAAAGACCTTGGGACCATAAGCCACTAAGGAGACAGAGCTTATCCTCCCTGGCAGGGGCGCAGCCTCAGTTCCCTTTACTTCACCCTGCTTGGCCCTGGGCAGATGACTGGTTAGCCAATGATGGATAAGATTCTTTAAGGGAGGGACGACCTAAGATAGGCATGGTTGAGAAGGGGCCATCATGGAAGGACTTAGGGGACTATAGAAAAGGGGGTGATGGACATTCACCCCTTTGTCATAGCCTGAGTCCTCATTTTATCTGTAAAAAGTATCCTATTCTCTTGGCTGCCCACAACCCCCATCTGATTTTAAGCCTGAAACAATGCTGGAGGGTGGTGCAGCACTGGGCTGGAATGGGTGGTTTTGGGGGGCAATCAGGCCTAAGAAAGAATGTATAAAATCCTGTGAAACCTGCTTTGCTAAGAATACCCTCAATTTAAATGATAAGGGTCCAAGCATAAAATGAGTTTGTTTCCCAAAGTTTTATGGCCCTTTGGCTAATTGACCCTGACTCAAAATAAGCCCTCATAGTTCTTTGAATGTTATCTATTATTTGATCCTTACTGCCTGACAATGACTGATGAGCTTTACCTGTATTCCTATGCAAACTAAACCCAGTAAAAACCCATTTAGGAACAAGCTGCTGGCCCTTCTCCTCTGAGAGATTGGCCACCTTTCCTCCCCAAGCAGATCATGTCTTGGTAGACTATTCTCATCTGAAGTGGCTAGGAGGGATCTGTGGGCAGGCCCCCCCCCCCACCACCACACTTGATAGCTCATTTCCTTTTAGTGCTAAATAATATTCCATTGTCTGGATGTAATAGAATTTATCTACCCATTAACCTACTGAAGGTCACCATGGTTGTTTCCAAGTTTTGGCAGTTACAAATCAAACTGCAATAAACATCGTGCACAGGTTTTTGTGTGGGCATACATTTTCAACTCCTCTGGGTAAATATCAAGTAGTACAACTACTAAATCGTACGATAAGAAAATTTCAGTCTTGTTAGAAACTGCCAAACTGACTTCCAAAGTGGCTGTATCATATTGCGTTCCCACCAATAGTGAATGAGCACCCCTGTTGCTCCACATTCCTGGCAGCGTTTGGTCATGTCAGTGTTTGGGGTTTTGGCCATTCTTCTAGGTGTGTAGTGGTAGCTCATAGTTTTAATTTGTATTTCTCTGATGATGTATAATGCTGGACATCTTTTCAAATGCTTACTTGCCATCAGTATATTTTCTTTGATGAAATGTCTGTTCAGGTCTTTGTCCATGTTTTTATTTGATGGTTTTCTGATTGTTGAATTTTGTGAGTTCTTTATTTTGGATGACAGTCCTTTATAAGACATGTGTTTTGCAAATGTTGTCTCCAGTGCGTGGCTTGTCTTCTCACTCTCTGAACTTGGCTGAGCTTTTTGTATTTAAATCTTTGATCTGGAATTCGTTTTGAACCAAGTAGTGAGATTGGGACTCCAAGTCTTGTTTGTTTGTGGCAGATGCTATAATCCAGTAATTCCAACATGATTTATTGAATAATTTTTTTCCTACTAATTTGAAATACGTACTTGGATCTCAAAAACAAAATGCTTTTTAAAGTCTGCACCTCATGGTTACTTAAAAGAAGAGATGCCTATATACTACACGACACTTCTTCAACTGTGACAAAGCCCCTTACTCATTGTCATGCATGTGTTCACATAGCCTAGAGTTCATTGTAAACAATGGTTGTGTAAGCTACATCGCTGAAAATTTCCCCAAGGACAAATTGGGGATTTGCTGAGGATAGAGAACATGCCTGGGGCCCCATTACACTTATCTACCACCTCAAACCAGTCATTCCTTAAGGGCAGTATCAGTATGTCTTCACACCATGAGGTATTCCTTCCTCTCTTGGGGAAAAGGGCCCTTTTGCTCCTATTAAGATGGGAATGTCCTGGAGCAGAAGCTGTAACACCTCTGAAAAATCACTGAATTCCTGCCCCACACACTGGTCATACCTTCCTCTTTGCTGACTGTTTCTTAAAATTGTTCCTGGTGCTCTCCGAAGGGAAGGTGGCAATGTGCACTGTGGTCCCAGTAAAATAAAGAACACTTTTGTTTGGTGTTCATTGTTGACAGTTCTCCAGGCAGCAGAAAAACACCTGGGCTGAAGGGAGGCCTCCTCTCACCCCACAGCGGGGCAGCTCAGGTCAGGCTCTCTTTCCTCTGCACAGGGGTCTGGGCAGGAAGAGATCTTCAGCTTGATTTCTGCCCCCGCCCCGCTTACCCCACCTCCTCCTGGACGTTTCTGCTTTCCCAGCGTTGCCAGCTCCCATCCTTCCCACCCTGGGTTTCTCCCTCCCTTTCCTTTCCTTTGAATATTTTGTTTTCCTTTTCACAAAAATAAGCTTGCAGCTTCCCTCAAGGGGGGTGGGCCGAAGCTGAGCAGCGTGTCCTCTGCATCGAGTGGCAGTCTCTGGGGAGGCAGAAAGAACTGGGCGAGTTTCAGTACTTTCAAGATCGCCATAACTCAGTTCGCTCCCTAGACACTGTATTTGCTAGAGTATATGATTAATATTCCACAGAGGACACATTAATAAAACATGCAATGAAATGTTCCCTTCTAACAACTCTCTCTTATTAAAGGCCCGCAGCCTCAGGTCTGCAGTGTGGGGCTCATCTGCTGCCAGATCTGAGGCAGGGTCAGCTGCTCAGAAGAGGAGGAGCCAGCAGCCCTCTTCTGAGCCCCAAGAGGGCAGCCTGGGGAGGGCCCAGGAAAGAGCTGGCACGGAGTGGGGTCAGGCCGGGGGTTGGGGGTGGGGGGTGGGGGGGGTGGGGCTGGGGAGCTGGGGAGCTGGGGGCTGGAGAGGCATTATTGGCTCTGATGCTCACAAGCCCTTTCACTAGAGCCTCCGTTCCTCCTGTCTACATGACGGTGGCAATTCCCTCACATGGGATTGTCCTGAAAATGAACTGAAACCACAGAGAAAGCAAGTACGTGTCACATAGTTGAGGCTCGATGAACGGCACTTCCTGTTCCAGTCGAGCCATCCAGGACTCACTAGGACTCACTAGAATAGGACTGCCTGTTCACGGGGAGTGTTCCTAAATCAGCACCTTCTACACATTGTGATGAGGAGTCCTGGCTCAAAAGCACATTCTCTAAAGGGTGCTGTGTACTTTCTCCCTTCTCCCATCTCTTCCCTCTCCCCTCCCAGCCTTCTCACTACCCCTCTGAGAGCACTCTGTCCAGCCACCACCTGCTGTAGCCCCTAGCGCAGCTCCTGGTTTCTTTCTTGCCTCCCTTCCACCCAGTTTCCATGTATTACCAGAGTGATCTTTTGCAATTGAAACCAGTCTCACACTAGCATGCTTAAAACCTTCCAGGGGCTTTCCATCTCACTTAGAATATATAATCCTGGCCATGACCTACATACAAGTGCTTACAGGAGCCGGCCCCCGGCCACCTGTTAAACTCCGTCTCCAGCCAGTCTTCCCTATTCACACTGCTCCTGCCCCACTGCCATTCCTTCTCCTTTAACTCACTCACGGTCTTTGCATGTGCTATTCCTGGAGATGCACGTGTGCCCTGTTATAGGCTGAATTGTACCCTCCCAAAATTCATATATTGATGTCTAAACCTTCAATACCTCAGAATGTGACTGTTTAGACACAGGGCCTTTAAAGAGGAAATTTAAGTAAGATGAGGTCAGATGGGTGGGCTCGAATCCAATGTGGCTGGAGTCTTTATGAAAGGAGACTAGAGCACAGACCCAGACTGAGGGACAACCATGTAAGGACACAGTGAGAAGGCAGCTGTCTGCAAGCCAGGAAGAGAGGCCTCAGAAGAAACCATACTTGCCAACACCCTGATCTTGGCCTCCTAGCTTCCAGAACTGGGAGAAAATCAATTTCTGTTGTCCAAGCCACCCAATCTGGTGTGTTTTGTTACAGCAGCCCTAGCAAACAAATACAAACCCCATTCTCACGTGGTTGGTTTTCTATCACTGTCAGCTCTGAGCATAAATGTCCCCGGAGAGTATGTCCATAACCACTCAGTCTAAACCACACCCTCCCATTATTTGTTTTTCTTCACAGTAAAAGTATGATATGATTTTATTTGTCAATCACCATATTGTCTGTGGTACACGAGAATAGAAACTCAATTAGGATGTATATATATACATATATTTTTTTTTTTTTGAGAGAGAGAGGGGAAGGGAGGGAGAAAGAGAGGGAGAGAAACATTGATGTGAGAGAGAAACATCGAACGTTTGCCTCCTGCATGTGCCCCGACTGGGGACCAAACCCGTAACCCAGGCATGTGCCCTGACAGGGAATCAAACCAGCAACCTTTCGCTTTGCAGTCAACACTCAACCAAATGAACCACAGCCATCAGGGCAAGAGCATTTTTTTTTATTACTCTTGCCTTTGTTGCTCTGCCAAGACAGTACCTGGCACAGGGAGGAACTTGGAAAATATTTATTGAATGTCCATGATGCCAAATGCCAAAGAGGCTACAAGGACAAGTGTGAAATGATTCTCAACCTGGGGAAGCATGGTGCCTGTCCCATGCCAGGAGTCTTGGTGCTCAGGAAGTGCATGAGCCCAAGGAGTGGACAGGGCATGGTCTGGAGAGGCCAGCACAGAGCTGTGGAAAGACAAAGGAGGGAAGGGAGGTGTTCTGACATGCCTGAAAGCCTGGAGGAGAGAAACAACTGTGTGAGTGTGGGCAACACCAGCAGGCCAGCTGGCACAGAGAATGGATGCCTGTAGGGAGGGGCAGAGAATGGGAGGGAGAGGCAGACAGGGACTTCACCAGGAAGTGCCAAGCTAAGGGAGTTGAACGTTCTTCTCTGTCTCTCCCTCCCTCCCCCTCCCCCTCCTCCTCTCTCTCTTTTGTTCTCCTTCCTCTATTTCCTCATCTTCACCCCCTCTGTCTCTCCCTCCCACTCTGTTTTAAGTAGGGAAAAAAAACCCCAACCTCATTACTGTGTTGTGAGAACACAATGAGATAACACGTGGAAACATTCACCAATGTGTCAGATTCCTGACAGAAAGCAGTTGAATAAGAGTTAGTTGCATAACTGTAATAAACATTTCATTTCTTGGACTTGAATGGATGGTGCATTTCTCACCCACACCCACAATTTTACCAACTTATTACTTCTTCAATCACCTACCCGTTACCCACACACATCTAGAAACTCACTACATTCTGTCTACACATCCTCTCTTTGCCCGTAAAGAGTGGGATCATGCACACAATTTAACGGAATCCAGTACTCACTGGATGCAGTCAAGCTTGAAACAATCCTATAGTTCAGCTAAAATTGTGATCTCTAATTTAATTCCTTAGTGATTAGGGAACGTATATAACATGAGCCCTCTTACATTTTTTCAGATATTTTTTGTTGGTCCAGAATCTGTTCTACCTAGTAAATATTCCTTGTGCACTAGAAAAAAAAACGTGTTGAGCAAAGTACTCTATAAATGTCAATTAGGACAAGTTAGTTAGAGGGGCGTTCGAAGCTGGTATATTCGTGCTGATTGTCCATTTGTTCGATCAACTTTCTTTTGACTAAATTTAGCATGGATATCTTTCTCCATCTCTTTACTCTAAGATATTTGTGTCTTAATATTTAAATAATAGGGAGTACATATAGTATAGTTGGGTCTTGCTTTTTGTCCAATTTGACTGTCTCCCCCTTTTAATTAGGGCCGTTATATGTAATAGTTAGGTTTGCTATAGTTCGGTTTAAACCAATCATCTTGATATTTGTTTTCTTTTGCCTCAGGTGCTTTTTGTGCCCTTCTCCTGTCTTTTATTTGATTATATATTTTTTATGATTCAATTCTACCTTTTTTGTTAGCTTATTAGCTGTAATTTTATTATATTAATGGGCGTTTAGGGGTTTATAATATACAGCTTTAACTTGCCATAGTTTATTTTCAAATGATACAACTCTCCTTTGCATATATATATATATATATACAAGAAACTTATAATAGCATATTTTGGATCATATATTCCTGCTTCTTTGCATACCTGGTAATCTTTGATTGAAGCCAGACATTGTGAATTTTACCTTGTCGGACACTGGATATTTTTGCATTCCTATAAATATTTTTGACTTTTGTTCTGGATGCATTTAATTGTACACAGTTTAATCTTTTCATATCTCACTTCTAAGGTGTATCAGGCAGGACCAGAACAGTGTTTAGTCTAGGCCTAATTCTTCCCCACTAGTGAGGCCCTTCTGAGTACTGTACCCAATACCCCCTGATTGGTGAGATTTCCCATTCTAACTGATGGGAGTATTTCTGGCCCTGTGTGAATGCCAAGTGCTGTTTCCTCTAATTCTTTGGGGTGTTTCTGTTCTTTCTGTTTTCCCCTTCCTCAGGTAGTTTCCTCACGTGTATGCACTGATCAGAACTTGGGCTAAAACTTGAGGAGGACCCTTCGCACATATCTGGGGTTCCCGGCACTCTGTCCCACAAAACGTAGCTGCTATGGTCTCCCTGGACTCTCGGCTGCATTTCCTCAATCCAGAGAGTCAGCCTGGCTCTGCCTGTTTTATCTTCCTTACTGTAGCCTGGAAACTCTCTCCAGGTAATACGCTGGGGCAATTATAGCTTGGTTTGTTTGTTTCCTTCCTCTTAGGAATCATCTTTCACCGCCTATCAAGTGTCTTAATGCTTTGGCTGGGTAGCTCAGTTGGTCAGAGCGTTGTCTGGATATGCCAAGGCTGCAGGTTCAATCTCGGATCAGGGCACATGCAAGAGGCAAGCAATGAATGCGTGGATGGGTGGAACAACAAATTGATGTTTCTTTCTCTCTTTCTCTCACCTTCCCTCTCTCAAATCAATAAATAAATATAATATCTTAAGTGTCTTAAAAACCATAGGTTTATATGAGTTACGTTTTGCCAGATTTTAATGATATTTCTGATTCCTGTTACTCCATCTTGTTTAAAAGTAAAAGTCCCACCGAGCCAAAACTATGAAAAAGCTGTGGAAACAGCTTTTGGTATTTCCAATCAATGAAAACATAAAAAACAAATTGTTTAACTGTGGCCAAGAAATTGGATGCAGATGGTTTCACAGACATCCTGGAAGAAGACATGAAAGGATTAATTGAGGAGCAGAGAGGAACATTAAGTACAGAAAGTTCTTAGGAGCCTGTCTCCCTGGGAGATTTAAAGGCTTTCCACAGTCTGTCTATAGAGGTTGTGGGGCTTTGCCTTCCAGCGCTGATCTTTGACCCTATCCCCATGAACAATGAGACTCCCTAGTCCTGCTCTCCATTTTCCTTCTGTTCACTTGGCTACTAAGTGGTATTCGAGGGCATGGGCCTAGAGTGGAGGCTGGAGAAGGTAGAAAGTCGCTGAACTGGTTCTCCTTGCTCCAAAGCAAAGGAACGGGCCACTTGGGAAACGAAGCTGTTATCATTCTCTTCTCCACCAAGTATTTGTTAAGTGCTGCCTCACACTGCTGCCTAACCCGATATCTGTCCTTTCAGCCCCCGGCCCCCACTGTGGGTAAGCCAGTGCTACCTTCTTCCCAGGTGCTAACTTCGTGCCAGGTGCTGCCGGGGAGAAAAAACATCAACTACACTTTTTGGCTTTGGAGGCCAAAAGCTCCAAATTAGCACACGTGGAACCACTGAAGAACACTCCGAGGACAAATCCCAGCTTTTCATTTCTAGACTGAAAGGCCCCACTGAATACCCAGCACAGTCAATGAAGAGACGCCACCACCAACATGGCACTTTGTCATGAAATTTCTCTAAATTAGGGGTTAAAGGAAGATCCTAAAAGGTGAAAAGAGCGAAAAACATGTGACATGTAAAGGCCAGAGGTACAAGTGGAGTCATATTTCTCAATAGTAGCCGTGGAAGCTAGAAACCATGGGGAAATGGCTTCAAAAGTCAGAGGAAAAGTGATTCTTAATTTAGAATCCTATACTTAGCCAAATTCTCAAATGTGAGGATACAAGAAATGCATGCGATATCTAGTAATAATGACAATAATAATAATACCTCCTATGCACCTTTTCTTTGGCAGCTGCTGAAGGATGTACATCAGCAAAATGGAGTAACGAATGAAAACAAACAAGACCGCACGAGGTCCAGGAGACAGGCAGAGATGTAAACCCCAGGATGACCTCTGTGCAGGTGGAAACCAGGAGATGGAAGAACACAGCAGAGACTTCTCTAGAGAGAGCGGGGGAAAGGGGTTGACAGGCTGAAAGTTAAACAACATGAAAATTATATTTTGGGGCCATTGTCAGATATGATGTACTATGGTAGAAAAAATTAAAGATAGGTATAGAAAATTAAGCAAATGGGGGGGGGAAAGTGCAATTCTTAACCAAGAAAAGTAAAAATTTGTACGAGAAAAATATGTACACCATGTGGCTTTTCAGGGGACAAAATTTACGTAGTCATAATAAGATTGAAAAATTGTCGATTTAACTAAAAAATTGTGATGTGCCTATTGGGAAGATGAAACAGGGGAAAATAAGAATAGAGGAGTGGAGCAAAAAAGCTAAATCTGCATCTATTATGATCAGAAGTGTAATCGATGCTGTCTGAAATGAATAAACCAAGGAAAACGGCACGAACTGCTATCACTGAGAAATACGGAACTAAAGAAACAGTGTAAAGTTGAAAGTGGCTACCTCTAGGAGCGAAAATGAGGAAACAGGAAGGATGGGAGTGGGGAGTCTGAGAGTTTGCATTATAACTTTTCTAGTTCTGTGTATTTACTTTTTGACAACCAGGCGCAGGGTTTTCATTTTTTTATTGTGGTAAAGTGTCCATAACATCAAATTTATCCTTTCAGCCATCTCTCAGCGTATAATTCAGTGGCAATGAGTACCTTGACATTATGTGCAACCATCACCACCAACATCTTCAGAACATTTCCATCATCCCAAAGTGATACTTTATACCCACTAAATGCTAACTCCGCTACTCCACCTTCCCTCAGGCCCTGGCAACCACTGTTTTGTTTTCTTTCTTCATGAATTTGACTAGGCTACGTATTTCATATAAGTGGAATCATACAATGCCTGTCCTTTGGTGATGCCTTATTTCACCTTATATCATATCTTCAAGTTCCATCTCTGTTGTAGCATGTGTCAGAATTTCCCTCTGTTTTAAGGCTGAATATTTAACATTGTATGTATCATTCATACCATAGTTTGTTTATCCATTCATCTGATGATGGACACATAGGTTGTTTCCACCTATTGGCTATTGAGCATAGTGCTGCAGTGAACATGGGTGTGAACCTATCTGTTTGAGTGTCTGTTTTCAGTTCTTTGGAGTACATAACTAGATGTGGAATTGCTGTATCATATGGTAATTCTGTTTAAGATTTTGAGAAATTGCCACCCATTTTCTACAGAGCTGTACCATTTTACATTCTCACCAGCAACTCTCAGGGCTCCAATTTCTCCACATCCTGGCCAACACTAGGTATTTTCTGTTTTCGTTTGTTTTGTCTTATTTTTATAATAGCTGTCCTAATGGTATGAAGTAGTAGCTCATTCTGGTTTTGATTTGCATTTTCCCAATGAGTAGTGATGTTGAGCATCTTTTCGTGTACTAGTCATTTGTAAATCTTTGGAGGAATATCTATTCAAGTCTTTTGCCCATCTTATAAATTGGGCTGTTTGTTTGCCTTTATTACTTTGTAATAAAAACAAAGAATTAATGCTAAAAGCAGGATCCCAACGCCAACAGACAAATTGAGTTTCAAAGCAGGGACTTTTGGTAGGGCCCTTACATAGGTACTTAAATGGGAGATAGGGTACTACTTGTGGGTTACCACAAACCTTTGAAGTCCCAGGCATTATCCAGATAAAATTAAAACATGTGTTACATCTTTATCTCAACAAAATCTGTAATTTTCCCTTCAAGGTCTCCCCACCATTGTCATACTCTTGTCCTAGGAACTTGGTTAGTTTTTTTTCCAAGCCTGCTGGGACACACTCCTGAGTTGGTGATCCCTGAGAGACAGTGTTTTTTCACAAGCAAACTGCTAATTCGCTGCGGTGAAAAATCCATTTCTACAAGCTTGTTATCTATGTCCAGTGCTATCTCTGCTTGTCACCTGTGTATTAGAAGAAACTTGAACTGTCATAAACTAAAAATGGGACACAGAGCAGCTGATGGGAGCGGTGGCTCCATGAGACACCAAGCATGCGTTCAGGAGCAACTGCCCTCATGACTCTATCTGGGGCAGAGTCTCCTTCCACGATGGCATCTGAAGGAGGTCCAAAAGGAAACGGCCACATTATCATTGTTATTACTATTATGGGAATATCTGGTACTGCGTGTGAGAACTCTGGCTCCCTCCTTACCAGTTTCAGAAGCTTCATTAAATGTGATAACTATGGCATTCCCAATGTCAAAAACATGGAGCCAAAGCTATTGTCTTTAAAAAAAAAAAAATCTAAAATGGTGCACTTTGGAAAACAGTGTGGCAGTTATTCAAGGGGTTAAACATTATCTTATGACTCAGCCATTCCACTCCCAGGTATAATCAAGAGAATTGAAAACATATGTCCAGGCTAAAACTTGTACATAAATGTTCATGGCATCCTAATTCATGATAACCCAAAAATGGAAAGAATCCAAACGGCCATCAATTGAGAATGGATAAACAAAATGTGGCATATCTATCTATACAGTGGAAAATTATTCAGTCATAAAAGGTAATGAAGTACTGACACGTGCTACAACATGAATGAACCTTGAAAACATTATGCTTAGTTTTAAACAAAGCCAGACACAAAAGGCCATGTATCTTATGATTCCATTTATATGAAAAGTCCAGATTATGCAAATACAGAGAGATAGAAAATAGATTAGTGGTTGTCAGGAGGTGGTGGAGAGAAGAATGGGGGTGACTGCTAACAAGTATGGGGGTTCTTACTTGGTGAGAAAGATGTTCTGGAACTAAGATGTGGTGAAGGTTGGACAAGACTGAGAATCTAGTAAAACCCACTAAATTGTACACTTTAAATAGATGAGTTGTATGGCATGTGAATGATACCTCAAATAAAGCTGCTACAAAAAGAAAGAAATACCCACTAAATGTTAATATAATGGTTTCGGGCAAGTATGACCGGAGTGCCAAGTTTTATTTCTAGTTTTCTGTTTTTTTCAAGTTTCCCCCCTCTCGTGGGCACCTATTACTTCACCAACTGAAGCTCTGGAATCAGACAGACTCTGCTGGATTCAAATCCAAGCTCCTTCTGGATGACCGGGATAATATTGGGCAAGTCACTTAATTGTTTTACACTTGAGTCTCCTCATGAAAAACTGGGGGAATACTATCACATCTCTCACAGGGTAGTTGTGAGAGTTTAATCAGAGAATGCTGTAAAGTGCTTAGATCAGAGCCTAGCACATCAGTAAGGGCTCAAGAAATACCAGCTGCCATTTTTGTTATTAAGAATGCAAGGCGGCGGACTGCTACTACTACTTATGCCACGTAGGCCTTATATAACACTCCTGTAGGTGCTTTACGTAGTTAGTCCTTACAATTACCTTATGAGGTGGGTAATCTCATGCCTCTTTTACAGATCAACATTTACTGTGGTGTGGATGAACACTTGCCAATGGCTTGTAGTCTGTATATTTTGCAGGAATGTAAAGAGCGCACAGAGCTGAGGCAATCAGGAGGGCTTCATGAAAGAAACAGCCTTGGAAGGAAAGGAATGTGAGCCCTGGGTCATCACACATGAGCAGGAAAGGGTAGTGAGGGCCTTGCAGGTCGAATGAGTTACCAAAGAGATGAAAAATATTAACATTTGTTCAGTGTGGGTGATGAGTATGGATTATGTGTTATATTACTCTCTGTACTGTTCTGTACCTTAGAAACAATTACTAATTAACATTTTAAATATTTAATCACCATGTTATGGAGTAATAAAACATTTTCTTTCCTTTAATCTTTGATCTTCTTGTGTGTGTATGTATGAAACATTTGCTGATTAGAAGAACGAGTAAATGTCTTTATTCTTTCTAAAATAAACGTTAGTGTTTTAATCATATTTTCCTGTTTTAGTTAGTAGGCTTGGAGGTTTTTCCCCACAGTACTAACCCACCCCTTGTCACACTTGCATAATATTCACGATAGGAATGTTTCATAATTTAATTCTCCATTCCCCTATTGATGCCAATTTTCCACTATTAGAAGAATTGTTTGTAAACACTGTACTGTTGTTTGTGATCTTGCACAAATATCCTTGTACAAGCCTTTTCATGGACTGTTACTTCTTGATAAAGAAGCAGAAATGTGGGTCATAAATCCCATGTTTAAAAAGTGAATTAAAAAGGGGTCAATGGGAAATCTCAATTTTGTTGTAAACCAGTTTAGCTCTAAAAAATATCTTTAAAAAAAAGTAAGTCAGGGACTTAGTAGCCTCGCGCCCCCACTCTGCTGGCGTACCAGGAGTCCGGGCAGCCTTCTCACGTAGTCGGGGTGGGAGCGTGGTGCACCGACTCTGGTGCGCCCAAGTGGGCGCAGAGGGCGTGGGGTGCTGTGAAGGCGGTTTAGGTGCGAAGGCACAATGACCCACTACCCTCCCAGCACGCGTTCTGGCCCCGCCTACTGGCCCCTTTCATTGAAAAAAAAAAAAAAAAAACCCTCTTAGCGATCACGTGAAACAGGCATGCCAGAATCGTGACGTCAAGCGGCGTGGACCAATGGGAACTTCTGTTTATATGGCGGGGGGGGAGGTGACGGGAGGGCCTCCGACATCTTCACGCCCCGCAGCCCGCGGGCCCTCCCGTCACCTCCGCGCTGCTCACTGGGTCAGGTCGCGAACGCTCTGCTCCGGCGGGAGGCGGCGCGGCTCCACGCTTCTGGGAGGGCCGCGCCGGTCACTTTCTGCAGCCGAGCTCCCCCGGCTTCTCTCGCTGCCCTTGGGGCGCTGTGCGGCTCTAGTCCCGGGCCGAAGCCGCCTGCCTCAGCGCCCGGGGGACATGCGGGAGAGAGAATGAGCCAGAGGGACACGCTTGTGCATCTGTTTGCCGGAGGGTACGGTCCCGGCGGGGCGTGTGGACTGGGGCGGAGGGGCCGAGCCGAGGCTGAGGGCCGTGGCCTGAGATAACGGCGAGAGTGGGGAGGGGGCCTCTGGTCCGCAGGATGTGGGGATGCGGCCCTCGCGGGGAGGGACGGGAGGATGAAGCCGAGGAAAGACGTGAGGTTTTGGGCCTGCGGAGGTGGAGCGAGACTGGGGCCTGATCCTCCGGCCTGAGGCGCGGCGGGCGGGGCTGGGGTCAACGCGGGTCCCTGGCGCCAAGGCTCACCCAGGCCTCGAGCGGATTCCTGGCCGGTGTCAGGGATGCAGGCCCACGGGTGGCGTGTAGTTGCGGGCCTCACGTAGGCTACGTGGAGGGGAAGGGGAAAACCGGCTGGGAAGTGCAGAGGCCGAGGACAAAATGGGCGCCGGGGCCGCCTCCTCCTTCCCTCCTTGCCGTGCGGTCTACGGGGTCTCCTCAAGTTGCTGGGGCCCCATCGCCTACTCCAGCATCCGATTTCTGGGCCCTGCTCCGCCGGGCTGGGTCCCGGCACCAGATAGGCTTTGGTATTCTCTCTGCCGCGGTAGCTGTAGGGTTCCAGCTCTTGGAAAATTTCCTTCGCAAAGCTTCTCCAGGTTACGAGGTGCGTTGCAAAGCGGCAGTGCCTTTGAGGTCAGATTCTGTCCGTGAAAGCCCACCCTCTGCTGCACCAACTGCTTTTCCTTTGCTTAGAAGAGCGAAGTATGGGGGTAGGGAGAGGTCGAAAGCTTTGACGGCACTGTGTGTACCAGGGTAGGACTGAACCGAAGTCTTACTGCCACTCTGAGTGGTACAGATGTTTTGTTGAGCCAGTTGAGGCGCCTTTTTAGGTTTGTTCCAAATTTTTTAGAGAATCGTTAACAGTTTTAAGTTTAGGAGTTATCTGTAGGATTATAACGTTATCAAAAATGGCTACGGTGAATTATGGTGAGGCATAGTTTCTTTTTTGCCTATATGACCATATAAAGTTGCACCCCCTTAAGCCACATAGTTTGTTTTTAAATCGACCTTTTTAAAGAGTAGTATGGTAGTACATTCACAGTTCTGTTCACAGCGTCTTGATTTCAGTTGGGTATCTGGACTCTGTTGCCACCGATGGCGTTACTTTGCTTGGGTTGTTGGCACAGTCATTGAACAAACATTTGCTGCACACCGCTGTTCTGACATTGAAAATATTTCTTTTAATCCGTGATACCCAGTTTAGGCAAAGTTTGCTTTCCACATTGCTGACTCATTTACCAATAATCTTGGCAGATTAAATCATTTTTAAAAAACTCGTTAGCCATCTAGATGTTGTAAAGATGCCTTGTTATGCAAATAATTGGATTTCCTCTGATAATTACATCACTAGCAAATGCCTGAAAGTTAGGAGACTGCACTACTCCTGCCACTATTTTCAGTAAAAAATGAACAAGCCCTTTGATTTTAATTGCTTCGTCTGTAAAGTGGGAAGTTGTACTACATGACTTCTAAGGCCTTTTTCTAGGCTCTACAACATTTCTATTACTCTGAATTTGAGATCTGTACATCAAGTTTTCTTAATAGCAGGGCACATTTATTTGAAATGTTTGCTTGATTGCACTAACTTCCCAGTTTGGATAAGATCATCAACTTTGTTACTAATCATAGATGTAAAGGCCCTTCTGGTTAGCCTTTTCTTTAAAAACAGAAACGGAGAGTTTTTGCTGCATCCAAACATAAATAGGTTTAGGAACCCCTCCTCTCAGAAAGAGCCTGTGCAGGTTCTTTAGAATATTGAACGAGATAGTGGTATGTAGGGACACAAGATAGGTACTCAGCCTGGTAAATTCCCTTCCTTTGGGGTTCGACTGGAATTTACATTTATAAGTGGTTGCATAAGTCATGCTCAATATTAAAACCTGGCTTATCTGCTTGAGAAAAACATTAGAACTAGGAAAGATGGTAAAAATCCTCTGTTTCATCCCCTTAGAAATAGGGAAAAAATACTGAGGTGTGAAAAATGGACTTACCCAAGGTCAGTTTTTCATACAGGTAAGTCAGAAGTAAATAATCTCAAGGGGGAGGGGGGATCAGGACAACTGTAATTGCATACCCAATAAAATTTAATTAAAAAAAATCTCTAAAGATTTTTCCAGCTCTATATTATATAAAATCAATTCTGTAGATTGTTCTGGAAGTTTTTATGCTAAGCATCATGGGAATGCAAGTCAGGTTGTGTCAGTGACATTGTTAGTAATTGAAGATGTCTAATTTTTCTATATCTTACAGTGGTTTAGTCAGTTTTAGGATGTTCATCATAGAAAGCTAGATTTCATTATTTCTTTTATCCTGATAGAATCAAGTAAATGAGTTAAGAGAAAAGCAGAGAGGTTGTTTTTGTTTTTAGCTGTTTACCTGGGCAAACACAGCTATCGTTTGGATTAAATTATGAAAGAAACACAGTATATTTTAAAAGAACTGAGTAACCTTTCACAGTGACATTTAATCTTAGGTTAAAAATTGTTGAATGTGGAGACTTTGGACTGTTTTCCTGATAATTATAGCGGTATTTATTCAGGTATGTGTTTATCAGGACCTCAGAGAGGTTTCTAACAATGTAGTGACTGTATTATTAAATAGGGAACATTTGAAGCAGACGGACGCTGGGCCTCGGGTCTGGGTGGCACACTCACATGCACAACCCGTGCTTTCTTGGAGACACCTTTGGCCCCATGATGTTTTGCCAGAGTTAATATTCAGAGTTTGTAAGGCCCTTGGTTATGGTGATTGAGTTATGGAGGCAACCCAGCAGCCTAGCCTGCAAAAGGATGTCAGTAAGGCTTGATTTTAGTTGTACTTCCAATAACACGATGTTTGCGTATGGATATATAAACAGTATGAAATATATTTTCTAATTCTTGAGTAGAACTGCACATTGTCTGGTGCTGTGTCAGCGGCACATGTCCACCAAGAGGCAGTTGCTTTTTCCTTTTCTCTTTGAGGGAGGGAATGTCTCCCATGGGAGGGCTGAGCTTTCAGTACCTAAGTGGGTGAATGTTTTCCTTTGTAGCTCCTACGACAGTGAGAGCTTAATACATGTAATGAGTAATATCTTAGATGATCTAAAAAACTTTGTTACAGAATTAATTAATCCATTTATTCATTAAGAAACTCCCACTTGGGTGTCAGATGTTGATTCTGCATAAATTTGTTACATTACTTAACCTGCTTCCTTGTAAAATCAGGACAGAAGTAGAATACTTAAAAGGATAATGTGGTTTATTTTCACTTTTTTTTTAGCCTGTTTTCATAATTTTTACACCTTTTCTTAACCCTCTTTTCCTTGTTAAAATGCATTCTTTCATTCCTACTGATAGATCACAAGACTAAGGGAAGTTGCCTTCTGTCTTGTTCTCGAAACTGTGTCTATAAACTGGCTTAGTATAGTACAGTACAGCCGTGTGGGTCATGGGCCCCGGGAGATTCCAAGGACCCTTTTAGTTGTCTCAGAGGTTAAAGACTTTTTCTTTTCTTTTTCCCAATACTACTCCCTCTAATTTGCATTAACTAGAAAAGAATGGTTCAGTTATACTGCAGAGTATTATTAATATTGTTTACTAGTTTGTGAGTAGGTTACTCCAACTCAATATGTTTTCCTATTCCTTCCAAAATATAACCTAGGTAGCTGAAATACTGTTTACAGGGGAGAAAGCACATACATGTGTGTCTGTGTGTACATACTCACACATACATAAATAGCTATTGTCATAAGAATACTAAGACATCTGCTTCTTCACTGTTGGCGTTTGTACTAATGGTTCAAAAGCAGGAATGGGTGAGACTGCTGTTGCCTTGCCACACGTCAAGGCACTGTCATCAAATTGTACTGGTACTGGTTGACACTCGCAGTTCAAAACCCCAATTTCACTTAGAAATGTTTTCAAAGCAGAAAATTAATTTTATTAATTACACTAAAATTTTCCAAAGTTAACATCTTTCTATGTAACAAAGTGGGGAATGTGAATAAAGTACTCCTACATACCAAAGTAGTTCTGAGGTGGTTTCGTCTCAAGCTGAACTAGCCTCTGTTTTTATGAGAACCGTTCTTACTTGAAAGAACAATTGTTAGATTGACTATTCAGACTTGACTATGTGGCAGACATTTGTCTCAAAAAAATGAAGGAAGTGGGCCAATTGGTTCAAGGAAAACCACTGATAACATTTTTGCCACATATTTTATCATAAAATAAGAGTTTTCAAGGAAAAAGTATAGTTTTTGAAATCTTGGATTGACAGGAAGTGTAATTTTTATATTGTTTAATAAAATATCAGCTTCAGTACCTATTTTATATTTGTACATACATACACACACAGAAGTATTGTGGACCCAATCAGAATAGGTTTTGTCCATTTATAAATTACCTTGCATATTAAAAACAAATGTCCTGCTCCATACATTCTCAGAAGGTTAAAATCAAAGAAATATGTCTAATAACCACAGTCTTAGAATCCCAGTTCTTCTCCATGACCTACCCTTTCCCGAGCAGAATCCTGGGGTGCCTTGGTTTCCTCCTCTGTTCAGGCTAGTAAAAACTTCTTTAAAGCCAGGGAAACTGAAGATTCACTGTTCCTCAGCTTGGGCCGGTCCCACTGATGGGGTCTTGTGTCTGTGCACATGACCTAGGGATTGGTGACTCTCAGCCGCAGTATGGCTGAAACTGATCTGCCCGCTATTCCTGCGTAGTGAACAGTTCTCTCTCCTCTTCTGTCTCCTTCATCCCTCCCAAATTTCTTATAATTTGGCTGAGGGAGAGCACTTAGGAGGGCCCCAGAGGTGTTTTCTTTCTAAGAAGACTTATTTGCACTGATTTGTGTTTTGTTTTGTTTTTAACCAGTGCCTTGGTTACATTGGGCCTGGCTTCAAAAAAAATCCACTCTAAGCAGCTTTTAGCCTCTGTTTTACTCAAGGGATCAGGGCCCTTAAGTAGTTAGAACACGTGGCATGCTGGGATTTTTAAACAGCTCTCATTCTCTAAAATCAACGCACAGTTGTATGATCACCTGACTTGCTAAGCAGCCTTGGCCTTCTTACATCTTTAAAATGTATGACCTCTGCCTATAAAACTTTAAAATGAACACTGACCCAAGTAGTTTCACTAAGACTATAGTTCAGGTGCTTTAACCTGGATATCTCAAAGGCATGGTGACATTTAACGGTTTTATTAGATTCTTAACCTTCGTGATTGCCCCATCTAGGTTTTTGATATTACGGGATAATGAACTACGCTCTTCTGTCACATTTGGCTGTTCTCTCGTTAGAACTTTCTGCATTTAGACCAGAGGAATGAGCAAATTTTAACTATAACTTTAAATAGTAAGGCATCCAACTTAGTCTTCTAAGTTTTTTTGTTTTCATCACCATTCATCCTCCCATACCCTCGTCTACCTGCCCCTCCCCCACCACAGCCACCACACTGATGTCTGTGCCCTTGAGTTCTTTCTCTTCTTTGAAACCAAGTCCTTATTAGTAACAAATTTATTGGTGACACCTTACACCTGATACTAACTCATCACTCACATCACTGGATCAGAGGGGCTCAGGACCAACGAGAAGGCAAGAAATAGGGAGGAAGGCTTGCTTTAAGGCCCTTACGTGCAGTGGGAATCGTGAGGAGCGATGTGAAAGGACGTTTTGGATGTAGAACCAGTGAGACTCGAGGAGTCGGGTATCAGAAAGCCTCTGCATCCCGTTATGGCAGTTGCAGCTGATGACTGTTAGCTTCCAATACCTCATACCTAGATAATTACAGGAGATTCTTCACTTGCCACTTTAAAAGTTGTGCATATGTAAGGTGTACAACGTGCCTCTTGTACACACCCTGACCTGAAATCAAACCAGCGACCTTTCGCTTTGCAGGACATGCTCAACCAACTGAGCCACACTGATCAGGGCATCTTTCTAATGTTTTTTATAAAGATTTTATTTATTTATTTATAGAGGGGAAGGGAGAGAAACATCAGTCCGTTGCCTCTCACACACCCCCAGCTGGGGACCTGGCCCTCAACCCGGGCATATACCCTGACTGGGAATCAATCGGTGACCTTTCAGGTCTCAAGCTGGTGCTCAGTCCACTAAGCCACACCAGCTGGGGCTATTGCTAATTTTTTAAAATGGTATATTGGCTGTGCAAATTGATGTTCATGAGCAATTTGCTTATAAATAATAAAAATATTTAAATCAGTATTCATTGCTAAGAAACTTCCTTGTGGGGCGAGTGGACTAAGACATAATTTTAAATGTCATGATTTTTACATAGAACATTTTAAAAAATAATTTCTAGTTTTTTTCCATTACTTGTTTTATGATTTGCTAGGCTTAAGAGAATAGTTGTGCAGCCCATGTCTTACAAATCCGTGAATGAGACAAGCAGTGTGTATATAAAATACATTTCAGTTGTACTCGTACCCTTTTCATCGTGAGGCCGTGACTGCGCTGTCCTCCTCTGTCAGCTGTTAAGCAGCTCACTGCTTTAATCTTGCACCGAATTGACCAGCTTGTAAAAATACCTCTGCCCATAAGCTGTACAAGATGGGTAATAATGCAGAAAAACACATTTTTTTCCCTTGCCCTTTTTGGTTAAATTGCATCTAATTAGTACAGTGTTTCAAATTTTATAGCAACTCAGTGGATTATAAAATGCTATTTGGTTGCTTTGTGACCAGCATGTTCGTATGGGAAATTATACAATAATTAATAATAATACAAGAATAAGCTCTGTATTGCATACTTAAAACTGTAAACCTGCTTTCGCCCACCCCATATTCTGTGAAAAATATTTCTCACGGGTTCAAGTCAAAGATATTTACAAGTCACTGATACCAGGGAGAGAAAGAGCTGGACTTAGAATCAGGAGATGACCTGGAACAAGTAATTTTCCCTTTCAGGACTTTTGTTTCCTCACCTAGAAAATAAGGAAGTTGGACCAGACACTGTCTCCTTTCTCTTAAATCCTAGGATATTAAATGATACAGTGTTCATTCATTCATTCAGCACATGCGTGTTTGCTATATCACAGGCATTATCAGAGATTCTAGTTCATAGTAGTGTATAGAAATTGCTGCTTTCCTGATGCTTATACAGCATAAAGGGACACCGAAGAATAAGTACGTAAAATACTCAGTTATGTTAAGTGGCATTTGGTGTGATTTTATATACTGTGATCACTGAGAAGTGACAGCTGAGCAAAGATAAGCAGGTGTGGTAGTAACCTGTTCCCATAGAGGGAACAGCAAGAACAGAGGTCCTGAGGCAGAACCATGCTTGGCGTATTAAACGCAAATATAGTAGTTAAGTTTGGGGGGAGTCAAACGTTATACGAGGATTTTCAACTACAAGGGGGTGGGGGAGGTTGGCACCTCTAACCCCCACATTGTACAAAGGTCAACTGTCGTTATCCCAGAGGCCATACCTGTGGCTGCAGCAGTGAGAAGGTGGATAGTAGAAGATGAGGTCAGAGGGGTCAGCGAAGAGCAGATTGTGTAAGACCTTGCACACCATTGTGAGGATTTGGGCCTTTAATCCGAATGACTGAGGATGTCTGGAAAGTTTTGAGCATGGGAGTGCCTGGTCTGACTTAAATTTTTAATACAGTTCCTCTGACTACCGTATTGAAGATAAATTAGAGGAGCTGGGACAAGGGTAGAAACAGGGAGACACTAATTAAAAAGGATAATGGCTTAGACCAAAACCAAAGTGGGAGTGAAGTGGACGAGATTCAGGCTTTATTTCTAAGTTCTGAGTCAAAGACGGTTGCACATGATACACATCTTTTTTTTCACGGGGTCCAATGAGTTCCAGAAACATGAACCACATCCTCCAGTTAAAAACCTCTGCTGTTTTTTAAAAACACTGCTAAAATGTTGGTAAATTAAAAATAGAAAAAATGTTTTCAAAAGTTTTTTTTTTAAGCTGCTGAAAAATAATAAAAATCCAACATTCCCCAATTTCCCCCATATCTTCTTCCTAGTGGGACCTTCTGTAAGACTGAGCTATTTCCTTTGAAATTTTCTTCAGCCTCTTTTCTGGTAGATGAGGGTTCAGTTGTAGTGTGCCAGGCCGTTCCCCCTCCCCTCCTCTCAGTGCGTGGTTACTGACATCACAGTTTTTCGTTAAATCAGTCGTCCATGCTTCCCTCACTGTGACTGTATTAACATTGTTGATAGCACACCAAAGTTATATATTTATTCTCAGCTTCATTTTGAATAACTTCATTTGCCCCCTAGAGTTAATAATTGCCCCACACTGTAGAATGTTTGCTTAGTTAGGTGAGTCCTTATGCTTATACTTGAACATGTATTTTCATATGGTCAGATATATTTGTCTGTTAGACTTTTGTTTCTCCCCCTGGAGATCTTTATTCCTCTGAGCTCTGTCATCCAAATCCTATCTGGCCTGGTTATTTTTTTCTAAGTCTTGACATTTTACTGTCATCTTGGGACTCCATTTTCCCCCTCCTGGGTTACCCTGTTCCTGCATTCATTCTCCCCCACCCCCGTTTCACTGAGATACCATTGACACACAACATTGCATTCGCCTCAAGTGTAGACGTAGTGATTCGATACACCCCCCCTTTCAGTTTACTCCCTGTGGAACATACCCTTTAGTGGCTGTGTAAGAAAGGCTGCAAGATAGGAAATTTCTTGGATAGTTCTTTCTTATTTGGCTAATTCTTGTGAGGTAGATATTAAGCTCAGTTCTTTCTAGCTACCAAAAGTACTTATATACAGTCAAAAAAAAATGAAACATTTGAAAAATTGTTTAGGTCTCCTAAAATAAAAAAATGTTACATTTTAGTACCTTGGCAAAGCCTTGATAGCCAGCCTACATGTTTACTAACTTACAAATTAAGTAGATAAGTTCTGTTCTGTTCATTTCTTGTAGATGTGGTGGTACCGTGGGAGCCATTCTGACATGTCCACTGGAAGTTGTGAAAACACGGCTACAGTCATCTTCTCTGACACTGTACATCTCTGAAGTTCAGCTGCACACCATGGCTGGAGCCAGTGTCAACCGAGTAGTGTCTCCCGGACCTCTCCACTGTCTAAAGTGAGAGCACAGTGTTCATGAATTCGTTTATGTCGACTTTCTGTTCTGTCGCACTTTAAAAGGTGTTTTACAAGCTTAATAACATTACTCTCAATTATGCTCGGTAAAAAACAATCATCCCTAATGGAGAGGAACAGTTAGTTGAATACAAAATGTATTATTTCTAAATCACATATATTTGGAATATTTTTTGCATTTATTCCATGGGTTTATTTTCTACAACAGTTATAGGTATTTTATTTTGAATTAAGTAAGTACATCCAATTAATAGCAGTCTGCAACTTTTATATAACCCAAACAGTAATTGAGATTTAAAGCAGACTTCTACTGATTTTAAAATGGCATGAGGTGTTTGACATTTCTTGATGCTTTAAAAAAAGTTTGTTTTTACACTTTAGCATATTTCATTGTGTTACAAGTTGAATTTGAAATTTCAAAATTATTGAAATTAGATTTTGTATGTTTAAATATAGGTATGTAACTGAATGCCTTAAGTGTCTGCCTTATCAGCTCACTCGGGACATAATCTGTTTGAACTTAGTTCAGTAGTGTTTATTTTGTAGTAGCAAATAAACTCATACTGTGTGTTTACCTTCTCCACCAAAAGATTTTATCAGTCTCTTCTTTTTTTAAAACTTACCTAAGTACATGAAGAGGTGGAATAAAATTGTCAACAATTTTGGAATAAAATGTCATATATAAATACTTCTATTGGATTAATAATAGAGTATTTTAATGTGATTTTGACATTCATTACTGCTGATTAATTCTCCTTAAAGTTCTCCCATTGACCTTTGTGACAATACTATATTTTTTATTCTGTTTTTCAGTGATTCTGCTTTTTCTGAATTCCTCAGAGGAACTACAGGACCCTCTGGCCTCTGCTTTAATTTCTCACTTTTTCGGGCCCTCTTATATGAGTCAATTGCAAATGTGTACATATTTATATATTTTTTAAAGATTTTATTTATGTTTAGACAGAGGGGGAAGAGAGGGAGGGAGGAAAACATCAATGTGTGGTTGCCTCTTGAGCGCCCCCTACTGGGGGCCTGGCCTGCAACCCAGGCATGTGCCCTGACAGAATCGAACCAATGACTCTGGTTCACAGGCTGGCACTCAATCCACTGAGCCACACCAGCAGAGCACATAATGTATATATTTTTAAAAGGACACTTACTTTCCTTAGTTTCTCAGGGGACTTGTGATACAGAAAGGGCTAACAAACACTGAATCTTCAAAATGTGCTCAGTAATTTTTCATTCTTAACGCTGTCTAATCTAGTTTATCAAAACTGGTGTATATCAGAACCTGTGTCAGTCCTGGGTGCACAGTAAAAATGCAAGCAGCCGAGCATTCTCTTCCACCTATTGAGTCAGAATATGGTCAAGCCTCAGCACTTGCTGGCTTTAGACCTTGTCAAACCCAGAACTCATCACACTTTCTTTTTTAAAGACTTTTTTATTTATTTATTTTTAGAGCGAGGGGAAGGGAGGGGGAAAGAGGGAGAGAAACATCAATGTGTGGTTGCCTCTCGTGAGCCCCCTACTGGGGACCTGACTTGCAACCCAGGCATGTGTTTAGACTGGGAATCAAACCAGCGACCCTTTGGTTCGCAGGCCAGCACTCAATCCACTGAGTCATACTAGCCAGGGTGGAACTCGTCACATTTTGACGAGAAAAAAATGTTTCAGCACTTGCTCAGGAATCGTTGCACTTGCTAGAACTTGTATGAGTCACAATGCTGCCCACAAGAGAAAATGTCATGTGGGAAAAATCATTCAGTACTTGTCGGTTTTGGCACTCGTCACTAGTTCCAGAACAAGTTAATGATGAGAGTACCAAATGACCACTGTATTTTGAGGGCCTGATCAGAGAAATTTGCATTTTAAGCAAGTGCTTCTGGCTGTGAGCTAGGTATTCTTCAAGCTTTTTATATATTAACTTATTTATTCCTCATAGTAACTCCCAAAAAGAGAGTACTGTGTACTGCTGATAAAAATAAGGATTAAAGAAAAGCTATTACTTTGTTTTCACAACTTGTCATTTAACCAAAATTGGGCTTCGTATTGAGAAGTCTGGCCCCACAATTTTAATGAACTATTATGCTCAGTGGCCCTTCAAGACGTCATTCTTACACATCTAGATTGAGAGCCACTGGCCCAGTTTGTTAACTCTAAATGAAAGTATCTACTGTTCCATAATCTCTCTTTCTCCTCACCTCCGAAAATTAAATAATGTTTTTCTCTTTCAGGGTGATCTTGGAAAAAGAAGGGCCTCGTTCCTTGTTTAGAGGATTAGGCCCCAATTTAGTGGGGGTAGCTCCTTCCAGGTAAAAAAAAAAAAATTAAGTAAAATTGTCTCAATCTTTTCGTGTTTCAAGCTTAATGAGGGGAGATGCTGAAGTCAAGGTGGAAAGGATAAAGCACTGTGGTGTAACAAACAGGCATCAGTAAGCATCTAACAAGGACGAGCAGGTCGTACCATGTGGAGGTGCAGCAGAACTCGGCAAAATCACCGAAGCAGTTACGGTACCAGGTTTAAAAGGCGAAGAACAAACTAAAGGAATTAGCTAAAGAAAGAGGAAGGAGACCTGGATATCTGGAACCAACCCTGTATTTAGGGTTAGGGGACAAAGTAAACAGAAAGGTTTCAGGCTCTGTGAAAGAAGGCAGAAAGGCCTCAATACATTAGTTTGTCATTTTCCTTTGACATGTTTTTACCTTAAGAGTGATTTCTTCCATGGCAGAACACTGCAGTTTTCGCATTCAGAGTGAAAATGCACGCCCAGCCTTCGGCATCCAAACAGTGTACCAGATCCATTCTCATTACATATTGGGTTTCAACTTCTTACGGCTGATTTTCTCTTAAAAAACTATCCAAAATTTCATCCTGTTTATGAAGACTTAAAAAAAATGTGTAGCATAAAGCTTGGAATTCCACCTTAAACACATCGCCTTTTCCTCACCCAGTGCTCCTTCCCACACATATTCTTCTCTTTACAGAACGATCATACATGATGTGGTATAGTCCTTCATTAATTTTTCTGGTCTGTCATATACATAATATGTAAAATGTGGTAACTTCTTATTTACATAAATTGAGTCTTACTAAAAATATTTTGCCCAATTTATCTTGTAGTCTTTTTCCATGAAAATATGTGTA
>VMDR010006624.1:0-44500 GCA_007922815.1 Macrotus californicus
TTCTGAGTATGTAGGAAACTAAAGGGCAGTAAATGCTATTTTGACAGTGTCATTTTGGACTTCAATATATTTAATCAAACAGCACCAAAAATAATAAGACTTTACATTTCATAATTCATTTTTAAAATTTGAAAAAAATTGAAAAATAAAATAAAAAGTCTTATGATTACACTGGCTGATATAACCATTTTTAAGATTTGGTATAAAAGTAGAGACTCGTAAGAAATTCTACGGTAAGAAGAGGTCAGACTTAGCTTTTCACAGACCTGTATTAAAATATAAGCTCTCCCACTCCAGGAATTGATTTTTTCATCTATAATTTAGGGGTTATAAGCTTTCTCTTTCACTATTGTCAGATTAAATATTTGTTTAATTATTAAATAAAGTGTATGCTAAATTACTTAGGGCGGTTCTTGGCACATTAATAAATGTTCCATAAATCGTAGCTATAAAAATAATGTTGGCAATTATTTTACTGTGTTCTTTATTGAGTTCTTTTATTAATATATAATTCTATCTAAGGACTACTTTATTTAACCAGTTTCTCATTTTTAAAATTATTATAACTAGTGTAAATAGCACTTATTTTGTACGTAGCTACCCAACTCACTAGGAAGAGCGCTCAAGTGTCAGTTACAGGGTCACGTTGAACAGTGGTCTTTAAAAATCTGCGTTGCTAAATGCTCCCTAAGAGGTGGGTCGGTTTGCAGTGTGCCCTTCGGTCTGCCACTTTCACCGCACTTGGAAAATTAAGTTTATTTCAAGTTAGTTTTGCTATTATTTATCAGTAGGATGGGTATACTTTATTTTTGAAATAGCTTCATTGAGGTTTTGCTATTTTTAATAAGTGAAAGTGACCCCTTATTTTAATTACTAGTTTAACTAAATGTCTTTTCTTCTGTATTTTATGTCCTCTTTCTCCTGTTACCTTAATTAATTTTACTATATAGACATTTACAAATGTTTATTTAGATTTGTCTTTTATGATTTTTTTTCTTAAAAATTTGCTTCAGTGAAAGAGGGAAGTTAGTGCCTTTAATCATTTTTTCTTACATTGCTTCTAAAAAAAAAACTTAGAAAGCCGCCCCATAGAAGTTTGCTGAGAGTTCTGCTGTTTAGTTAAAGGCGTAGTCTGATTGTCAAAATGCTGTCCTTGATTCATCTGCAGTGCACGATGTGACGAGACGACCCTTAGTTTAGTTTTTTTTCAAATACAACACTTTTATTGAACATTGAGGCTCTTTGTCCCTTCTTGATTTATGTTATTTTCCTATCAAATAAACACTTATATTGAGTCTGGATGTGGGCTATTTAGTCCTATAAACACTTTTAAACCTAATAAGAAACATCAAGACTAGTACTTACCGCAGATTGATAAGGTGGATGGATATAGGTCTTGAAGCAAGAGAGTTGCTGGAGAGAGAGATGGCTGAGTAAACACTTCAGGTGTGTGTCCTTTCACTGGGTGACACTGGCTGCACAGGAGCAACATGCATGTCAAGTAGGGCTAGTTTAAACCCTCTCACTGGTCACTGCCAATTCATACTGGAAATTGGTCAACGTCTTTGAAATCCGAAGATGAAGTTGTGCATTTTGCTGGGTTGTGCAGTTGTGGATAACGGTTTCTTTCTGTCTTATTCTGTTCCGATTAGATAAAGGATTTATTAATATCATCCCCATGGCAAATACTACAGTATTTGTAAATGATGGAGAAAACGTAGATCTGACTGTTGAATACGAGGCATACCCGAAACCTGAACGCCAACAGTGGATGTATATGAACAAAACCTTCACCGATAAATGGGAAAATTATCCCAAATCTGAGAATGAAAGCAATATCAGGTGAGAAGAAGACCTTGCCCTGGGGGAGGAGATTTCACCCCTCTAATACTCGGCTTCCCAGATCCTATTTCTGTGACCTGTAAAGTAGAGGACACCTGGCCAAGGAGGAAGTTCAGGGCTACTTCCTCAAGTCTTCATCCCAGCGTTCCATTTTGCTGTGTGTCGAGGGCGCACAAAAAATGTCTGTGCCTGGGTTTCCTCGTGTGTGAAGTAGAGGCCTGTTCTCTCCCGCAGTTCCGAGGGTACTTACGTGTACTAGGGACACATTAAATAATGCGCTTCAGAGAAAGAGGGAAGTTAGTGCCTTTCGTCATTTTTTTTTTTTTAACTACAAGAAACTAAGAATCGTGGAGTAGCTTTGGGCCAGGCAATGAACCTGAGCTCTTTTACAGCAGACCCCTCATTTGATCCTCAAAACATTTGTAACGAAAAGAGCAGCAGTGGTAACACTTCATGGAAGTAAACGGCATGCATTGTGCTGTTCTAAGTACCTTTCGTGTATTCACTCAATAAGTCTAGCCCTCACAGCCCCTGTGAATAAGAGGCACTCTTCTCCCGCACTTAGACCTCGCGTCTTTACCCAGTCAGGAGCTGTAGGCCATTGTACGGAGGATGGTGAGAGATGATACCGTCCTGCACCAAGGAGGGAAGAAGATGGATTTGGGAGGTGCCCGGGCTGTACCTCCTTAACAAGACTAGGGTGCTGAGGAGCTGAGTCTGCCAGCAGGTGGGATGGTGAGAGGTGATCCCATTCTAGAATAGGAGGGGCTAAGGGCTTGGGGTTTGTTGAATTTGAAGTTGACCATGAGAGGAGATGTGCAGGCAGGAAGTATCCTAGGTCAGGTTCCCTAGAAGCAGAGCCCTAGGTGGGGGTTCTCAGGCAAGGGCTTCATGGAGGGAGCAAGAGACCTGCCAAGGAGTGGGGGGGAAAGGATGAAAGAAGGGGTGAGGCTGAAGTGAAGCAGAGGTGCAGTCTGATCCCAGGGGGCTCTCGAGCTGGGCTTTTGTCCCTCCGAATGGCCAGTGTCTCACTGGCTATAGACCTGGAAGGCAGTCAACTTTCAAGTGTGCCTTAGTGCCCAAGGGCAAGTCGTGGGAGTAGGTGCATGTGTGGATCTTTATTAGCTGTACCCAGGCAGGGGAGATGGTGGCATGAAGTAGCTCTGTAGAGGAGGCCTTGGGCCAGAGAAGTCTGGCTGGGAGGTAAAGGTGTGAAAGGGAGCAAACAGCAAATAGTTGAGTGCAGGAGCGGATTGCCCAGGGAGCATGTGCCGTGCGAGAGGAGTCTGAACTCACCTCTGCATGCGTCCAGTCGGTTGTGCAGCTCGTGGGGATCCGGGGCTGCCCAGGGCGCCCCATCCACACTGGAGCCCATGTCAATAACTCCATGCGTGCTCAGTCCACACAGCCATATCTGGTGGCCCTGCAGTGAAACAGAAGCTGAAATAGCAAATATAGTACAAAGGACACTCAGAAGAAGTGGTGGGGCCGGAGGGATGCCAGGAGACTGGTGTTGCAAGAAGAAAGGTGAGGGCAATGGCATTGACCTTGCCGTGGGGGCCCTGCAGTGTCTGCTTGAGACAGCCTGCCAGTCTGGGGTTTTTCCAGGCCAGTGTTGTTAAAGCAAAGCAGGGCAGGCAGGTTCAGGACACTGGTGAGAAGGTGGCCTGGAGGACAGCTCAGGAGACGGGAGAGGCTGCAGTCTCTTTGAGGTTTCCTTGATGCTGAGACAGCCTTTTCCCAACTCCGCCTTCTCACACAGCAGGCACTTGCCCCAAATTAAATGTGTGCGTTTGTATTTGTTTCTGTGGATCTTGTTAATACTGAATTAAGGGAGCTGTATTTTCCCTAAACAGCTCTGTATTTCCAAATAGAAACTGTGAAAAAGATGTGTACTCAGGGCTGGCAGCCCACAGGTGATTGATTTATTGTCTTTCCTTTGTAGATATATAAGTGAACTTCATTTAACAAGATTAAAAGGGACTGAAGGAGGCACGTACACGTTTCTAGTGTCCAACTCTGATGTCGATTCCTCCGTGACATTTAATGTTTACGTGAACAGTGAGTAAAACCAATAACTCCTTATCTTTCTGTGTTTTTATTATTTCAAGTTAGGGCTTGTGTTTGTAACAGCTGCAGAGCCCAGCTCACTGTGTACCATGTAAATAATGTGCATGGTAATTTTGACCTTAATGACCCTGTGGTTTGGTGGCTGCCAGAATGTGTACGAGAACCAATTCCTTGCCTTACATTTCACTGACCACGGGACCCTGTAGATGTTTCTCAGATTGTGGATGCTGCCTTTGAAGTAAACAGAGGAGCCAGAGAAGTTAAAAATAAAATTTTGCTCTTGTTGTTGTTTGTTGTTGAAATGGGGAGCCAGAGGTTGAATAGGAGCTAGACTGACATGATTTCTTTGTTACGATGCTTTCTGTTTGGGGGGTTGTGATATTTTTTGTGTTGAGACTATTTTCCTACTAAGAGGATGCCATATTGATCCAGCAGAGCGGGTCCGCACTGAGTACCCACAACACAGGTACTCCGGGCGAGGGGAGCAGGTGGTTTCCGGTGGGAGTCTGATGTGCACGTGGGAACCTGCACTCCTGAGTCTTGCCCAGAGGTTGAGGCCACGGGGGCGTGATCACCAGCTGGATGGTCTTTCCAAGTGCAGGGCTTCCTCCTGGCAATCCTCTGGGGCCTGCCCACATTTTCAGGTACCTGTCACACCACACCAGCCAGGGGACCACAGGACAGGAGACCTCCAAAGACCCGGGTTTCCAAGGGAGTGGCCCACAGAATGAGCCATCCTGGGTTTGGGGGATGCTGAGGCAACCTGGAACATTCCGTAGAGAATAACTTAATAACTGCTGTGCACTTTGTGTGTGTCGGGCTGCAGGATGGGAGCCAATTTCTTGCCCTCGAGGAGCTGTATGAAGTCATTTTATATCATTATCTCGTTGGTGCTGGAGCTCCGCCGTGTGGGGGCTGGGTAGCATGGTCCTGTACAAATGAAGACAACAAACGGCTAGTGAATAATCCTTGGGGCGTTTCTGATTGCTGACAGAGGCTTTCGACCATACCTGTATTTCCAAAAGTGTGTTTCCTGAACAAGATATGTGTTTAGATAAAGAAAGTCACCTCTGTACTTGGACACTTCTCTTAATCATAGGCCTCGTCAGAATCCTGGACGTGCCGAGGTGTCTTATGGCTCCCCAGGGGAGGTCTGTGGGACGGAGCATACATCCTGCACTGGTTTGGCCACACAGTTTTCCTTTTACAAGGGAATCGTGTTCGTTAATACCTCGGTTCCTTGGAACAGTTTTTGATTACGTTGTATCTCATTAACCCACAATTTAGATATCTCTAGATTAATTCAGATGTTAATCAGAGGAGCTTAGTGTAGTGTACACATGGGCACAATTACCTGCTTCTGGAAAATCTTACCGTTCAAGTAATTAAAGAACGATTTCAGGTTAATCAGCACCCTTGCAGCCGTCACACACATACCGTCCGCAGAAACTTTACTTTGTGTGCTTCGGTGCGGGGCTTCTCAAACTGTCCATGCGAAAGGGCATTTAAAAAAAACTTCTGATTTGTTCTGCATCAATACTCATAAAATAGAGTGAGAACCAGTGACTAGAAAAGTAAAGTGAAAAAGGACAGAGGTGACAGAAAATACAAGATTTTTCTATTCATTGATTCAGCAGATAGAAAAATTACTCTGTCAAGTTGCTCCTTCAAAATGCTTATTCTCAGGCTGTCCTTGCCTCCTGTGGACGAGGAATAGCAGGTCTTGGACGAGGCCTACTCCCCATGCCTCGCTGTGAGAAGCTCACTAGTTGGGAATTTTATAAACTTAAGTGCCATCTTTATCTCTCCCTGGCTTCAAGGCCAAGAAGGCCTTAAGATGTGCCTCTTTCTCCCTCTCATGCTTCCATTTGCCAGTGTGTGGTCTGCCAGTGGGTTGTGAGTCATTGATCTTAGACATCTACAAAAAGTCACCCTTTCCTCTGAGTGACAAAATTGCTACCATTTTACCAGGCTAATTTGCCATCTAACAGGATCAGTACTAATCACTTCTGCTCGTGAACTCATGCCTGTTTGAAACTAGATAGGAAATGGCATTAACCTTCCCAAATGATCCTCTCTTGGAACTCCTATTAGTGTGGCAGGCCTTTTCTGTATTCTGGGGCCTGGGCTGCAGACACCTGTCCAGCATTTACTGAGCTGCTGATTTCATGCACTAGGTTAACAGGTGAGGGTAGTGTGGACTCTGCTGTCCTAGGTTAAGCTCTTCAGAAAATCTTTTTATTGATGTCAGTTTGTTATAAATACTAAACTGACTAAAGGCAGTTAGTTCACCTTCCTAACACAGCAGATTTCTTGATCTCCAAATGCTTTGATAGAGGTAGCGGTTTCATGTGAAACCTAAAACATTTGCCTCTTGTGAAATATGTCCCAATTGTACTTCACAGATAGATAATTTCTTCTTGTTAAGATTTTATTTATTTACTTTTAGAGAGAAGGGAAGGGAGGGAGAAAGAGAGGGAGAGAAACATAGATGTGTGAGAGATAACATCAATCACTTGCCTCTCGCACGCCCCCAGCTGAGGACCTGCAACCCAGGCATGTGCCCTGACTGGGGGTTGAACTGGTGACTTTTTGTGGTATGATGCCCAACCCACTGAGCCATACCAGTCGGGGCTAGTTAGCTAATTTTTTTGTTGATTTTTTTTTTTGACTGAAAAATATGAAAAAGTAATCTAATACTATTATGGGGCAAGATTTTTTTGAAATTAAAATTTAAAATCAAAAGCTAAAATAGTTTTAAAATTTAAAGTTGGAGCAGTAGTGTCCATTTTAACACAACATTTTAGCATATGTTGATTCTACTGCATGGTTTATTCCATAAATAAGTTTAGCCCCAAGGATGAAAGAAATTGCACTTTATAAAAAATTAGAATCGATAAGGATCAGAATAATAAATGCATAGTATTAGTGCAGAAATTCAAGCTACTTTTATCAGTGATGTGGATGTGTAATTGCTTAATGGATTTTGTTTGAGAAATGCTCATGAAAATCTTTGATTTTGAATGGTTAAATGCTTGATGGTTGAAAAATCCATTTGTTTTGGAAATTTCACATGTAGATTTGAGTATATTGAGAGAGACAGTAAGTTTTTTTTTTAACACTCATGTAGGACTTCAGAAAAGTCATGTCCTGTCAGTTTGTGTTAAGGGGCAAATATGTAACATGGAAACCTGTCTTTCACCTCTCTAACTGAGCTGTAGTTTACGAGGGTCTCAGTTGGCTCAGGGGCAGTAAAGGTGGTTTGTAATCGCAAAGGCATATTATAACATATTTACCGTTTTTAGCAGAAGTTCCAGTGGAAATTAGTGGGAGTTTTCATGAAAAAACAAAACAATCCATGATTCTCTGAATGGAACCTGCCTTGCCGTAATCATCTCGCACCGCTTACCGAAGATGTGCACAGCGGTCGGTTTCCTAGTTCTTAAAACGTTTGTACTCTGGGGAAAGGGGCCATTTGTTTTTCTTGAAGATCAAAATTGGGAGAAAAATAGAGTTCTGAGAACTTTGGAAACTATCCCCAAGCGGCGTCACCAGAGATTCTTTGGGTGGCTTGTAATACTTGTTTAGGGACCTGTGGTCCCTGTGGTTGAAATAAATGTCACACAAGAAGGTTTTTCCCAAACCCAGGTGCAACAAAAAGGCCAAATGGGAATTTTAACCCTAATTCTTCCACCTGGCTCTTTTCCTTCTCCATTCAAAATTTCTTGAATGAATCTTAGACTTTTTAGTGGACTGAAATGTTAATCAGTAATATAAATATTTTATAAGTTTAATTTGGCTTCTAATTTCAAATATCCCATGTGAATCCGAAGTAATTTACATAATTGTGGAAAGAAATTATGATTGATATGCTAAGTCAATTGTTTTTCAAACCTCTGGAATAATTTAAGAAGATCCAGTAACATTTTATTCAGCTTTATTGAAGTATAATTAGCAAATAAGACTGTGAGATATTTAGAGTATACAGCATAATGATTTGATCTATGTACACTGCATTGCGGAAGGATTTCCCCCCATTGAGTTAATTAACACATCCATCAGCTTACATATTTACCCGCTTTGTTTCACTTGGTTGTGTTGTGTTTTGTTTTGGTGAATACATTGAAGTCCTGCTGTCTTAGCAGATTTCCGTTAACGCACTGCCCTGTTGTTGTCAACTATAGCCCCCATGTTGCGCCTTAGACCCTCAGGCCTTATGCCTTCTAGAACTGAGAGTTTGTACCCTTTCGCCAACCTCTCCCCGTCTGCCTCCCTCACCCCATCCACTGGCAACCACTTTTCTACTCTGTGTCTGTGAGTTCAACGCTACTTTAAAAAGATTCCACGTGTAAGTGACACCACGCAGTGTGTGTCTTTCTCCATCTGGTTTCCTTCACTTAGCGTAATGCCTTCCAGTTTCATTCATGTCATCACAAAAGACAGGACTTTCTGCTCATTTAAAGGCTGAGCAATATTCCATTGAGCCACATTTTCTTGATCCATTTATCCAGTGATGGGCACAGGTTGTTCCTATACCCGACTATTGTGAATAATGCCGTGTGGAACACACAGGTGGAGATACAATATTTCTTCAAGATGACAGTCTTGTTTCCTTGGGATATACGCCCACATGTGGGATTGTGGGGTCCTATGGTAGCGCTACCTTTAATTTCTGGAGGAACCCCCAGGCTGTTTTCCATTGTGGTTGCACCAATTTACATTCCCACCGTTAGTGTGCAAGTGTTCCCTTTTCTCCACGTCCTTGCCAGAATTTGTTATCTCTTGTCTTCTAGATAATAGACGTTTTAACAGGTCTGAGGTGATCTCTCAGTGTAGTTTTGATCTGGTAGCGTTTCCAGGTATGTGTTATGAATTTAAAAATTGAGTAGATGATATAGCTAGGCTGCCAAAATTATAAATAGATCTCTCTCCTGTCTGAAAGGTCTGTCCTTTACTGACAGACCTACAGTCAAGTGAGGGGGCCGCAGCGCTCCGGTGGTGCAGGCGGAGGGCGAGCACGGCGTAGAGAACGAGAGGGCTCTCCTTCTGCGGCGGGCTTGCACAGAACACAGGAACTGTGAAAGCAGACTGGGTAGCCAAGTGGCCGCTGACCTGCACCAAATTAACTCTCAGAAGTCACCAGTGTCACTCCGGTTATGGCAGAACGTTAACAGGGGGTTGAAGCAGTTTAGGGAAATGTTAAATAATTTATTTCTAAATCACTACATTATATAATAAACATCCTGTCTGGTGTGGACAATTATTTATAGGTCACACAGTATACCCAAATCAAAGTAATAAATCACCCAACGAGGCCCCTGAGATGAGAGAGTTTCCCTTTAGCCACATTTGCAAAATCTGGGCTGCCTTGTATATATTTTTAGTCATAATTAATTTCAGTTATGAGTGGCTAAACTCTTCTCCTTCTGGGGAGAAGCCACTGGAAGTGTAACACCCTGCAAATAAAGCACATGCCTAGCCCGCCATCTGGCAAAGGTGAGGGCCGACCTGTCAGGCCGGCCATGTAGATAAATGCCTTTGAACTGCCTGCCAGCCAGCCATCTGGGTCCCCCACCTGGCTGGAGGTCTCAGGGATCTTGTGTTATGGACCCTTCTGGGTCAGGGACCCAAACCAAGGCCCTTCTGCCCAGTGCCATGTGCACCAACAGAACAAGACTGAGTTCAGGAAAGCAGGGCAGAAACGTGGTTTTCATCGAGGAGGGTGAGTACAAGGCTCTGTTCTCCCGTCGCCTGCTCCTCGGCTGGGAAGGACCTTCTGTGTTTATAGGCTATGGGTGGAGTAATTCAGTTCTTTTAGGTGTGCGTAGTTGATCTGTTGCACTCAGCCCTTTTGCACATCCTGCTTTTTGCACACGATGCCCCATCGCCGTCCTAGCCTTTGTACTCTGCACCTTGGCCTTCACACTCAGCACCTGGTCTTTACACTCAGCCCATTTCATTTTGTGGTCGGGAATCGTTTTCAGTTCCTGTAAGCAAACATAGCTCATGACACAGTCTAGGTATTGAGAAATGTCAGAGTCTTTTGGATGGTAGCCCGATGACACTCTTCCCAAGGTAAAATGGTAACGGTGGGCGTGCCTTTAAGGACCACTTTGTTCGGAGTCTGTGGGGTTGTGCTTTAAAGATTCTGATGACATGGGAGTCAAGTTACTAGAACTTTGCCTTTTTAGAAGGAAGGAGATGTCTTTCTACCTCTTGACCTCTTAGCCTGTCTGTTCCCATGTTTTAAAGATGATAGGACCTTCCAAACAGTGGGGTGTGCAAACCATGCTTGTGTTAGAGGCTGAAAGGGTTATTAAGACTGCTGACACACTTACCTATTGAGTTTTCTTGAGAGGCTTTGCTTTGTTAGTGTCCCTGCCCCCCACCCTTTGGCGGATTCTGTTAGAACTGCTGTATTAAAATACTGGACTTCTTAAACATACAACTCCTTTTTGATTTATTTTCTTGACGTTAGGAATTTGCTCTAAGACTACCACAGTAACTGGAATGTAGCTTGGTGCATGCAAACATTTGTATAGTTGTGTTTTTAAATTAAATTTTTTATTATAAAATGTTATGTGAAGCATAGAAAAACTGGAAAACAAGCCAAAATAAGAATCGAGCTAGTTTAAAAAATATCTGTATTACTACACATTTTTCCAGAGCATTAAAATAACTGTTATTTTTTACAAAAATGAGGTTCTATTTCTTTGTAACCTTGTGTTCGGTGCTGAACAATGCATGTGTTTTGAGCATCTTTCCGTATCACGAAACACTCCTCCACAACATCATTTTGGTATCTCACTGTGTGGATCGTTCATCATTTCTCTAACCCACGTCTGATCCAGTTTTGAGACGTTGTGCGGTGCGAGGTGAGACTCTGAAACGATGTGGCTAAGTCTGAGAAAGAAACCCATCTGACGATTAACATTTTTATTGATCTTGTTTAACCTCCAACGAGTGGCCTTGCCTGCGTGCTTGGAAGTCGGTAAGGTTGTCACCTGTCGTGAACTCTCACGCCCCTGCATCTTGAACGTATGTCGTGGGAGGTGCACGGCGCGGGCTCTGAGGACCGCTCTAAATGAAGGGATCATGTTCAGGTCTTCTTAGGGGAGCAGGGAGCTGCCTGTCTTTTTACATCGATGTGTCTTTTTGTGTGTTCATTGGCGATACCTGAAAGTATCTCAATTCCATTTTTATTTTCTTTTCCTGAACTTGGAATATGAGGTTTCGCTCTTAAATTGTTTGGGAGTTGTGAGTGTTGTCCCTGATGTGACACTTTAATGTCTCCTCCGTATGAAGAGGGTCTCTCTGGATGTAAGGATGGCTGTAGACATTTAAATGGGGAGGAAAGGGGATATCACAGCAACTGCTTTTAAAGTAGAGTTTGATTCTCCTCCGTTCCGAAAACATTTAGGAAAGGGGGCTCTGAACTACAGAGTCCCCTCCCCCACCTTGGTATCCCCGAGTGTTGATACCATTATGTTTTCTTCGTGGCCATAAGAAAGCTGGTCTGGCAGGGTGTGTTGCTAGTTTGGAGGATCTATTTAAACTCCACACTTGTTAGAAAACAAGGTAACTGTCGGAATCACTGGGTCCTTGTTGGTGTGCTCTGGCCTTTCTTCATGTTTACAGTGGAAGAGCAGGAGAAATAGGTTTGGGCACATAGCCATGTCCTCTTATACTAGAATTGACCCTGAACTTGGGACCTGCTTCTCTAAAAAAACCCCTGAGTAGTCCGTTTTATAGTAGTGGAACTTCTACTCTCTGGGAAATTTTTTTCCTGTTGAGCCACGTGTGTTTTTACATCAAACGAGCCTCCTTTATTTACAAATGTATTACAGGGTCACCTATAATTTAGTGGACATTTAAATAAATCTAACCATAGGCACACAGTCTTTCCATGGGCGTTGTGTCAAGAACCCCTCGCCCCTATTTCCGAATTACGTGGCAACATGAATTCGCTGTTTTACAGAGTTGCCCTGTAATGTGTCCCCGCCCCCCTTGTGTCTGGGACACGTGGCCGTGGTGGTCCTGCACAGCGATTCTGGCTGAGGATGGGCCTCCCAAGAAGGTTTATCATTTTTCTTCATTTGTTTTAACTTGATCTCTGAATTGGGAGATCTTTCTGATGGCAGTTTAGAACTGGGGTTGTCAAACTACAGGCCAGAGTCAGCCTGCAGCCTGTTTTTTGGTATCAGTGGCTCGTAAGCTAAGAATTTTTTTCCTAATGGTTGCAGAATAATCGGAAGATTTTTATGAGACATGAAAATAAAATGAAAATTCCAGTGTGTCAGTTAGTAAAGGTTCATTGGAACACAGACGTGCATATTTTTCACACGCCTAGGGCTACATTTGGGCTGTGATGGCAGAATTACTTATAAGAGAGACCCTATGGCTCACCCTTTACATTAAAAGTTTGCTTACCCCTAGTTCAGAACATCCCTTCCTTAGGAGAACAACCTTTTAAAATGGTACACACTCTATTAAAGATAGCTAGATAACACCGGAGATTGTAGTTGAATTTTTGTTTTGTTTGTTAAACAAACTTCTGTTAAAGTGTCCATATGCCAGTTTCTGCCTGTCTTTAAGAATGTATAAAATAAAATATATTGTCAAACTATCTATTCTGGGTTTTTAAAAATATATAGTATTCTTTTTTAAAGTAACAGTTAATCTGAATTTTTTTCTACTCTCCTATTTTGGTGGATTTAAGTTTCTTCACTATAATGCTATTATGACAGGAATGTAGATATGACTCAGACCCAAACCCAGGTAGTGACAAATTGCTACCAAGCATTGCTGGACTGTCATTAGACACCAGCGGACCTACAATAAGAGAGACAAATTCATGCCAGAAACAACCAAAGTGTCCCCTGATGGATGAACAGATAAAGAGAAGGCGGTTTATACACACAAAGGAATATTGTTCATAAAAGAGAATGGAATCTTGCCATCTGCGACAACATGGGTGGGCCTCGAGGGCATTGTCGTAAGTAAGTGAAATTAGTCAGGCAGAGCAAGACATGTGGAAAAATACACATAAAATTGAACTCAGAGAATAGACTGGTGATTGCCAGGAGGAGGGGGTGAGGGTGGGCAAAATGGATGGAGGGGGTTTAAAAGTGCAAACTTCCAGTTATAAAATAAGTAAGTTGCGGGATGTAACATACAGCAGCATGACTAAAGTTAATACTGTCTTGCATATTTGAAAGTTGCTAAGAAAACATCTTAAAAGTACCCATCACAAGAAAAAAATTTTTCGTAACTCTGGTGATGGGTGTTAACTAGACTTAGTGTGGTGGTCATTTTGCATTATATACAAATACCAAATTGTTATGCTGTGTACCTGAAATTAGTATGATGTTATATGTCAGTTATGCCTTGATAAAAAATTCATTTTTATGATTCCTTTTTGTTTAATCTTTTATCCTTTGGAGACTTAAGTCTGTTCTTTGCTGATTGTGGAGTGTGGGCCAATGAGCATAGCAGAAGCTGGTCGGGTGGTGAAGGGCGAGGCGAGCTGTACTCGCAGATGCTTCCCCACCAGTTACTGGGTGTCTTCCCCCACTCCTCCCGAGCTCTTGCTGTTAATGTTGTGTTCTTCCACATTCATTCTGTTCTTGCCTTTCGAATGGACCTGATGGTGGTGGAAAGGAATACTTTTCGAGATCATGTATCTGTGGGGTAAATCAATGGTTAAGATTTTTCATTGCATTAGCAATAAATTCTCAGTAGAAATTATAAGCACAGGGAAATCTGCCTTCAAAGCTGATCAGTGTTGTTTGAGACACCAGAGAAAAGGAGCTCTTTTTATCTCTGCAGGAAACATGTAACGTATACACCTTTTAGGCTTAGCTAAACCTCCGACTTGGGAGGAATTAGGGAAACATCATTTGGTGTCCTGCTGATGGCAGAATATCTAAGAAACCATAGCTTAGATTTAACCTGGAGATTGCAGAGGGTTACGTGTCTTTAAAAGTAAAATGTATATTTAATGCCTCGCACGGTGCTTTGAGACACTCACAAAATGCAGGTGAGCCCAGATTCTCGTTTTTAGGAATCAGATTTATACCTAGCTTATTCTTTATGCATTAAACATTTTCATAGTGCAACTTGTCATGTGCAGTCCAAACTGCAGTTGTGTCACTTAGCGTATTCAGGACGAGGTCTCTCATCACCAACACTGGGGACAGGGCAGGAGTTAGGGTGAGGCAAGGGAGGCACCTAGGGTGCAGAAGTTAGTTAAGGAGGTGCTTGCCCATGGCACCAACCCCTGTACTTTCAAGACCTCGAGGATGAGTGCCTCCTTAAATTCCTCATCCTAAGAGCTTTTCTGGACTGACCCTAGTCCCGACCTGATCAAGAGTCCCTGGAAGATATATATTTTCTAAGATTTTATTTATTTATTTTTAGAAAGAGAGGAAGAGAGGGAGGAAGAGAGGGAGAGAAACAGCAGTGTGTGGTTGCCTCTTGTGCACCCCCTACCAAGGACCTGGCCCACAACCTAGGCGTGTGTCCTGACTGGGAATCGAACTGGCAACCCTTTGGTTTTTAGGCTGGCACTCAATCCACTGAGCCACCCCAGCTAGGGCTAGAAGGAATTTTTAAAAGCCCATCACTAGGTCAGATCCTCAACCTACTAAATCTCTATGGTGGAACCCAGGAATCTTCATTTTGACGTCTTAGGAATTTTAATGCACACTGAAGTTAGAGGACCTTCTGGGCCTAGTTGACCATCCGAAGGCCCAACAGAACAAAAGCTGCTCCGCTAGCTTCAGGTTATGACTGGGACAGTTGCTGAAAAATCTGCCTAATTAACCGGCACACAGGAGCAAGTAGGCCAGCCAGACCACACGGCCTGCCAGCCCTGGCCGTGTGCAACTGCTACCAGGTGTCACGCTGGAAGGCTTGGAGCACTTATAATCAAAGCTAAATGTGATTGATTATATAATTTTGAACTGTTCCAGTTTTTTTTAATTAAAAAATGTTTTATAGGTTCATTATTAGCTACATGTTCATTGTAAACAAAACTTTTTAAAAATAACTTTTAAAAAAACAAAAGAATAACATAGAAACTATCCATAACCCTATTACCCAGCAAGGGCCATTATTAACATCCGAAGGTATGCTTTTAGCCCTTTTTTCCCTGTTGAGTCAATTTTACTAAAATTCATCATGTGGCGTTAAGAAGAATGAGTGACAAAAGGAATGTATCAGGAAATCTGTCTTATGAACTCACTCCCATCTGAGTCTTATCTAGTTTTCTTTGCTGTCTATTTGGTATAAGCCTCCCCTTTCAACATTAATCTCAGTATTAAAAAGAATTCACACATCCAGGTGTATGCATGGGTTTCCCATCTTTGCAAAAATAATGGAAACAGTGCCCCTGCACAAGGCAGTCTCCATTGGGCTGTTTTTCCAGGTTTCTGCTTGTGACCCTAACTGAATGCCTTTGGAACCCGGGGGACTTGTTCCTGTGGGGGAGACGTAAGCATCCAACAGCTTTGGCTGTGTGTCTCACGCAGGTCGGGCTCTGCTAGCGCTCAGAGGTACAACCAGTAAGATGTGATTCCTTCCCCAAAAACAGACAGTCTGGTGGAGGAGGTGGACCAGGGTATTGTGTGAGTGTCAGGCGCTCTAAAGTGCGGCAGGACTAGGAAGGAGGGATGAACCACCTTGTCTTTGGAGAGATGAGGGTGGCTGGGAAGAGGAGGTGACACTTGAATTGTGCCCAGAGAGGCCCACCGTATGGCGCCTGCAGTCTCCAGCAAAGAGCACTCTCCTAAAGTTCCACTTTTTTGTGTGCTATGTCCTACTTTCCAGTTCAGTCACACAGTTGCCCATTATAATTAAATGAAGCTTGCCAGATGGATGCCTTCGCAAGACGATGGCGCGTTTTCTTGCTCTATTTGTGAAAGCTGGCATCAGGTCCAAACTCTCAAGGATGGCCCTACCTTGAGATTGCTTTGGAGTGTCACTCTTTCGTGTGTGTTAGCCAAATGGCCAACCCATCAGTGGAGCCAGGTTGAGTGACAGGTGGGTGTGCCATGCATGTGGACACTCTGATCCCTGCCAAGCTGTTTTGCCTGTAAGGAGGTGAGGTGCTGAGAGGTTGTTCTACAAGGATGTCATTTATCACTGTTACCTACCTTTGAGAAAATAAGCTTCCTAAGCTTCTAATCTGTCAGTCTTCCCTTCTCACCACGTATAGTTTTCCTACTAGTTGCAACATAATTGATGTCAGATTCCCAGTTTACCAGATTAAAACACATACACATTTTCACACTATCTTAAAGAAGCAATTTTTAGTTTATGGAAGAGAATATTTAGAGTGGTAAATATAGTGAACTCAATTAGTAGCAGATGTGATTAACCAAGGAGGGTTGGCACTCCGCACAGGAAAGACTGAGTCATTAACAACCGTTTCATCTCTGCAGATCGTTCTTAGTGTTTCATTCATTTCTGTGACTCACTCTCGTGCTCCATCTCATTTAATTCTCACACAGCGTCCCCATGAAGCGGGGGCTGTCACGGATCTCATTTCACACATGAGGAGACTTGACGGAGGGCGCAGGACCGGCGAGGGCCGGCGCCCTGTGCAGGTCTGTCTGCCGCGCACGTGGCCTCCGAGGCCGGTGCCTAGGCTGGGCCCTCGCTGTTGCACCAAGGATCCTGAGTGAATACATCACCACTTACAGACTATCTTACTCCTTCTCAAAGGGTTAAAATCCTTCAAATATATTATTAATAGGACCACTGAACATAACTTCATTTCCTTCCACTTTTGAAATAATCTCAGGAATTTTCAGTGCTTTAGGGCTCTCTTGATTGAATATCCTTTGATGATTGTAGTTTCACAGAAATGTCAAATTAGAGCCTTCCTGCTGATATAATTTACTTTTTTGGTGATTGTACTCAGGTTTAGATAATATGTATGAATAAAACTCTTAGGCTGGTTTCCTTCTCTAATTTTCTGTATGTATTTTGCATTTGAAATAAAAATTTGGAGTTAAAAGCCCATATTGTATTTTGCTCTTATGTTTTGGGTTTTCTGTGAATAGGGTGATTCAGCTATTTATCTGTACCACCTTTCATCTCCCCCCGCCAAAAAAAAGAGGGAATTTTTGAGGGGGTCTCTCTCTTCCTGTATTCATCCATTTCAGTCCCCACAATAACCCGAAATCCTGATGTCAGGAGTCCTTTCAACAGAATTTTCACCTTTCAAATAATTTGGAGCGCTAATGTCTTGATTAGAAGCAGTCTTTCATATTCCCACTCACTGAAAACAGAAACCCCGCCAGGTGGCCCCGTGCTCTCTGCTCCCACTGTCCCCAGCACAGGGAGCTCTCGGAGGCCCCCACGTCTGCAGGGTGGACAGCCTGTGCCGGGGCTGGGCAGCTCTAACTATGCCAGCCTTTCCTGGCCTGACCCTCACAACCCCTTCCCCGTACCTTCCACTCAGGGTTCGGATTCTCCCCTTGAATAACGTGTTCCCTCGGGGTCTTCTTCAGCCTCAAGAAGGTTCTAAGGATTCTAAAAGAGTGGAATGAGTCTCAGTGAGGCTTCCCAGCAGTCTGACATGTGGCTACTTTTCTTTTCTTGCAGCAAAACCAGAAATCTTGACTCTTGAGGGGCTGGTGAATGGCATGCTCCAGTGCGTGGCGGCAGGGTTCCCGGAGCCCACCATAGATTGGTATTTTTGTCCAGGATCCGAGCAGAGGTGAGATGGTGATTCCAGTTACCACTTAACACGCAGAAGAGAAGGACTGCAGTTCAGCTGGATTTCAACTGTGTTTTCAGACTTCTTCCCCGCAAAAGCTGTGTTTTGATTATTTTTCGTTCTGTCCATGTGGCTTTTGAGGCGGCATAATTGCTATATTTTTCTTGGTAGACATTAATTTTGTTTGCTGAAAAATGATTACTGAGTGACTTCTCTATTTTGGTGGTTATCTTTTTAGATTTATCATGCAATTTCTAGCCCGCAGGTAGATAAAGCAATTTCCAGGGCAGAGTAATTAGATTTCCATTCGGTACACAGGAGGTAATGTGTGTGGGAAATGTGGCTGTAGTTATCACGAAAAATATTACCTCAGAAGTTAATTGCCAAGTTACCAAAAGTAATGATCGTGCAGTTACAGCGTGAGCGTGCATCTGGTGTTTGTAAGCTACGTATTTAAAGACGGTTTTCTCCTTGATTAGGTGCCCAGCCCCTGAGCAGTACACATCTGGCATTGTGCTTCCTCTCCCTGAGAATCCACACTTAAGCCCTAAATTGTCCTTTCATATTACCTGGAGATGAAAACGGGGTCAACGTTGCTGTTTTTATCCGTCAAATGGTATTTTATGCTCAGGCTTTAAAAGCTCAGTGTAACATCACAATGGAATAGTCAGGATAATAGTAGAAATTTTATTTTTCATTGAATAGACCTTTTTATCACCACAAGTTGGAAGAAGTTACGTAGGATTGTTGTTTTCAGCTGAGTGTTAGTAGAACATTTTCTTTGGGGAACAATAGGGATGATTCAAGACCCCTGGCAAGTCTGTTCACAGTGGAAGCAACCCAGTAATTACAGTCAGCCATTCAACAAATATTTATGGAGTGCCGACTGTATGCCAGACACGGGTCGAGTAAATGAAACACACCTGAGTCCCAGCGTTGTCAGTTCATATTCTAACGGGTACAGATGGACAGAAGGTGAAATATACAACCAACGTGGGTGATAAGCGCTAAGGAGGAAAATAAAGCAAGGTGAGGAACAGAAGACTGCTAGGCACATGGGGGTGGGGTGGGAGGGATAATTTAAATAGAGTCATCAGGGTCTGGCTCTACGTGGTCTTTGCCACCTGAAGTGCAACCTGGCAGGACAACCTATGCCTGCCACCAGGGAACCTCCAGTTGTGGGGTCCTCACTGCTGGGATCTTGGGGGTCACCTGTGGTCACCCTTGTTGAGACAATGCGTTCTTCCCCCATGCTCTTCCTTTTCAACCCTTCATACATCCTTTCACTATTAGTTTATCTAAGGATATTTAAGTCATTCCTAACCATTTCCCTCTCCAAGATAGGTCATCTTATCCCAGTTTTACAGCTCTGGGAACTGAGCCTTGGAGATTTTGAAATGGCTTGTCAGAAGTCAACAGGATAGGTGTTTGAGTCAGGATTCAAACATTCAAACCCACACCTTACTCCAAAACCACACCTCTATCTTCTCTCCCATGGTGCTTTCCTGCTCCCCGGACCACAGAAGTGATCCTTTGTTATCAGATGCCCTTGGTTTCGAAGGGAAATGTCCAATTAGGAACCCAGGGTGTTTGAGGGATGGATTTTCCTGGAGTAAGTCTGGGTTGTCGTTTGCTTCCCCTTAGATGTTCCGTTCCCATCGGGCCGGTGGATGTGCAGATACAGAACTCTTCTGCGTTGCCGTTTGGAAAGCTCGTGGTTCAAAGTTCCATCGATTACAGCGCATTCAAGCTCAACGGCACAGTGGAGTGTAGGGCTTACAATGATGTGGGCAAGAGTTCTGCCTTTTTAAACTTTGCATTTAAAGGTAACAGCAAAGGTATATTTCTTTTTAATCCAATTTAAGGGGATGCTTAGGCTCTGCTTCCATATCAGTCATGATCTTAAGTCCATCCATCCCATCAGTGGCCATGTTGTTTCTGGTAATACCTGCATTGCACTGTACTGTCGTCAGACTCACTTCCATTCTCTACTAGTCTGTTAATAAAACGTGTGTGGTAATTTTAACCATGTACTATATACATTTTACACGTGTGTGTCCACATGTATGCATGCATGCGTGCACACATAAACATGTAATGAATTGTATATTTCCAATTGTTTTTATTAAAAAGGGGTAGAGAAGGAAAATAGGGGGATCTATTTACCTCAGATCCAAACAGAAACAGAATTAGGGCAATTTAAAAATTTAAATTCCATTTGAAGCCACTGATTTCAACACATTGCCAGACACTATGTCAGAAAGTTGACACCGCTTTTTATGAAGTCATGTTCGTGAGCTATTTCTTTAACGTCTTTAAAATTTGATTCATGAGTGACTAGCTCTCCTAACAGAAGTTAAATGATCCTTGTGGACACATTGATGAATTGGTGTGACATTAGAAGACAAAGAGCTGAGCACCCACATTCTTAGGACTCAGTTTTTGTTTTCCCTGAGTTGGCAAAGATGAGTGCCAACAGTGGGGTGCTCTCAGTTTTTGAGTAATGAGGGGAAGAATCTTACATTGTTCCTCGTCATAGATTTTCTCCAGACGGGGCAATAAAAAGAACACTTTAAAAACGTTTTTCTCAGTTGTGGAAGAGATTCATGCTCAGTGGAAAAAAAAATTAGGAAAGTACAGGAAAGCATAGAGAAGGAAATAGAAGCCATCCACAAAGAAAATTTCTTAAAAGTTGTTGAAGGAAGGAATTTGGTTGAAGTGCAAAGTTCATCCAGATGTTGTTTTTCATTGGCAAAATTATTTGTGTGCTATGGACATCTCACGCTTTCTTCCATAGGATCTGGGTCAAAGTTATTTTCAAAGATTCCTTTGAATAACAAAGACTAAGATCATAACCAAGGCATGCAGCGGAGGTGCACTCAGCTGTGAATGCTGCTGTGGGCTATAAGAGGGGCGGGGGGGTGGTTTGGGGTTAGATGGTTGTGGGGAAGACCCAGTCCTGCTGATAGGTTGTGATTCCATGTTCCTCTTTCATTTCAGAGCAAATCCATTCCCACACCCTCTTCACGCCTTTGCTGATTGGTTTCGTGATTGCAGCCGGTATGATGTGCATTATTGTGATGATTCTTACCTACAAATATTTACAGGTAACCATTTTGTTTGTTCTCTGCTCGGAGCACTCCATGATTGAAACATTGATCATTAAAAGATGATATGTCTTTCCCTTTCTCCCCCCCACCAGAAACCCATGTATGAAGTGCAGTGGAAGGTTGTTGAGGAGATAAATGGGAACAATTATGTTTACATAGACCCAACGCAACTTCCTTATGATCACAAATGGGAGTTTCCCAGAAACAGGCTGAGTTTTGGTCAGTATGAAACAGGGGCTTTCCAAGGAACCTTCTTTTGTACGCATAACAATGACTTTAGGGAACCCCAATAGCTTCCTTTGCTTTATTCACCTGGAACAATGAATGTTTTCTGTGAAATGTCACCATCTTTGTTAGATTTGGCATAAAGTTCATTATAGGAAGTGCACCTAGACAAATTTGTCCTCAGTTGCTTTGCTGATGTTAAAGTTACACACATAGTCCTTTGGTCCCTCCACCACCACCCACTCTGTGCTTTTCCTTTCTGCAGGAAAAACCTTGGGGGCTGGCGCCTTCGGGAAGGTGGTTGAGGCCACTGCTTATGGCTTAATTAAGTCGGACGCAGCCATGACTGTTGCCGTGAAGATGCTCAAACGTAAGTTCCCGTAGGCTACTGCCTATGCTCAACATCAAGTTTGCCAAAAAAATTTTATTTTTGCTAACATAAGATGTTTCTAATTTTAGCAAGTGCCCATTTAACAGAACGAGAAGCCCTAATGTCTGAACTCAAAGTCTTGAGTTACCTTGGTAATCATATGAATATTGTGAATCTTCTTGGAGCATGCACCATTGGAGGTAAAGCCATGACCAACAAATTATCAAAAGGGGGGAAATTTTGATATGATTTTGACAGTATTCGACTAGTAACTTCCTTGCAAGATTTTTACCTGGGTCATTGTTACCTCTTGCTAGATCCCCCTCCCCCCACTGCCCCACCCCGCTCCAATTATTGTCCTGAAGAATGAATATTTTTGTTTTATCATCATGGGGTGGGACAGCCCAGGACATACCTTAGTTACTGTGTTGCACGTCTTGTCAACAACATTGACCTCTTGAATATCTCTAGAATACCTTATTTGTCTGGAAAACTTTTCTTTTTATCTTGCAGGCTCTATATTTTGCTGGATTATAGTTAGGCGCTAAAGGGTTAATAGGCATTTGCATACCATAATTAAAAGTAGGCCTTTAAGCCTCCCAGCTCTCAAATATACACCAAATGAGGCAAACACTTCACTTTTGTTAAAAATAAATTTCTAATCCTGAAGCATCCGTTGAACCTCCCATCAGGGATTTCGTTTTGGTCTGAAGGAACAAAGCTGTGTGAAAGGAGCTGTTCCCTGAGATCTGGAGAGCTCCACGGTCAAGTTGACAACTTTATATAATTTCTTAAAACAGTCCCCATAAATGTCGCTTCCCCACATCATGAATAGTTCATGAGAAATTTCTGCCCGAGTTAATTAGGGGCCTGTTAACTTCAGAGCTGCAGTTTTAGGCATTCACAACACCAAGAAAATTTTTGACTCAGTGCTCAGAACACAGGTGATGCCCTGTCATTTCCAGTTCTCGCATTTTCTAAGGGGTCTCAGCTGGCTTTTCCATGAGGTTGGTTTTCCTGTTGCGTGTGCCCTCATTTCCATAATAATATTACCTGGAGGGTGTGAGCCCTACTCTGTGTGAGCAGAAATAAATCAAAGGATTCATGTAGGAAGTTTGAGAATAGTATAACCAGCAATCACACCTGGCCCCTAACCACTCAGAAATGTAGGTAAAAGGGCTTGCATGTTTGATTTTATCCACAAAGTGCTGCTTTTTGATAAGCAGTGTTAATAGATAGGATTGTGTTGGTATCCAGTAGGCTTATCCCTTGAAACTGAATGCGACTGGCCTGGATCACCCTGGGGCATTTTATGGGGGGGCAGGATTTGTCTGTATATCTCAACTCTTTCTAACCTTTTCCCGTATGTTTGTAGGGCCCACCCTGGTCATTACAGAATATTGTTGCTATGGTGATCTTTTGAATTTTTTGAGGAGAAAACGTGATTCATTTATTTGCTCAAAGCAAGAAGATCAGGCAGAAGCAGCACTTTATAAGAACCTTCTGCATTCAAAGGAGCCTTCCTGGTGAGTCTGATTTACCTAAATAGTCAGCTGTTGACAGGTAGTTCTGGGGTCATAAAGGTTTGCAATCAAGATTGATTCTTTTAAAAAATGAACTGAGGTACTTTGAGGTGCAAAATCAGAATTATTAAATCATTTAAATGTGATTAACAGTTTACAGAGTTCAAATAGTGTTTTTAAAGATTCAGGTTGTGTTAAACTTAGATTTTTTTTTTTAATGCATCCTTAGTTGTTTCCTAAGCTTTTGATCTGTCCGACTGAATGAACTGGATACCTGTTTCCCTTATCATGCTTCTGCTCTTGCGTGTCGCCCCACTACACTGTGGAGCTTCGTGCTGTGTGCGTCTTCACAGTGAGACACTGTTTATGGGGGAAATGTGAGAGCTTGTCAAGTTGTCACAATACATTCCTTTAAAACTTTTAACAGAATGGCAGAGAGCTCTACTCATAACTCTGCATGTAGGTTTCTCACCGTCTACCTCTAAATTATTTCTATGTACTTTACCCTTAAAAAAACTCATGATGCTATAAAAAGGCACAGCTACTGTAGCACATTTAAAGAAATTCTGCACCTTATTTTCATCTCTTTCATCACTGATAGCATTCTGAATTTAAATGATGTGTAAAGAGCTTCAAGTTTCTTTAAGGAGAATTAGTGTGGTTTGCAACTAGAATAGACATCTTCTCTGCCATGCCTTGCCTCTTTTTTCCAAATATTGTTAAGATCCACCACCACTAAAGCAGATTTCCTAGATTCACTCAGCCCAGCAGAAATCATACCTCTCGTGCCCCGTCCCTTAGACTTTGTATTTCTGTAGTTGTGTGGTGGGTTTTTTCTCTTCCTTTTATTCACTGTGTTCCCTACGTTTTGAGATGGCAAGACTTGATGGTCTCCTAATCTCTTAACTCCAGGCCCTTAAGGAAACCTCAGTAAATGTTATTGATGGACAGTTACCTCTTAAAGGCCTTTTTTTGTACCTCTGGCTAAAGTTTTAAACCCCAGGTGAAGCTTTTTAATTTTTTTTTAATCCTATAGACTTAGTATTGTCAAGCGGTTGTAAAACACATTACCAGCCACCTTTTGTTAATTTCTCCAGAGCATCTGCTCTTTACATGAATAAATGAGCCACTTTGCCTTATTTCTAAGGCCTTGGTCTCACATGTATTTTTTTAACTCTCTGAAATAATGGCCTAAATTGTTCAGTCCTATGTGGTGTTCTTTGTGCTTTGGGATCCCATATGGGATTGGAACCATCCACATACTCTGAAGGAGAGAGTTGTCATGGTGTTTCTATGCTAATCACAAGCAGGAAGTACTAGAAATCTTGAAGACTCTCCAGCCAAATGTTGCAGATTCAAGAGGTCCAGATGGTTCAGAAAATCATCCAAATTATTGGTGTTCATCTGAACCAAACTTGTTTTTTTTAAACCATCTTCCATCAGTCGCTGTATGTTAATGATCTCTGTCTTCTCCCCCACAACACATCTCAGAAACTCTGGTTCTTTGTCTCTTTTATCTTGTCTCTTGGGGCTAATTTAAAGAGTTTGAAGTAACATGGGATAATGCTTTTGGGCTCTGTTTTCCATTAAATCTTTAGTGTCCAGAGAGGGAGCATTTCTAACCTGAGTCTCGTGTATGATTGAACACAAAAAAAACCCACCTCATTCTTGGGGATTGGACCCAAAGGTTGAATGTTAAAAATTCATCTCTGACTGAAGAAGATTTTCTTCATTCAAATTTGGCAATATTCTCTTTGATTAAAATCAGCCGATTATTGTAAAAAAGGAGGGGGAGATAGAGCCCGCCCCGTGGGTGCTCCTCCCATTTCCCATTTTGTTCAGTCATGGTCTGATGGATGCTTTCTCTCTTGCAGCAGTGATAGCACTAATGAGTACATGGACATGAAACCCGGAGTTTCTTACGTTGTACCGACCAAGGCAGACAAAAGGAGATCAGCGAGAATAGGTGGGTACCCATCAAGTGATGAAATCCACTTTATTTAAAGAGGGTTTCTCATACCACCATGGAATATGACACTATTCCTGGTAGTGACCATTTCTCCTTTATAACGGGGTCCAATGGCAATGCCAGTAGTGGTCGGTGGCAGTTAAGGGTTACCAAGTGGTGTTTAGTGTCAAAGCATGGGCTATGGTATCTAAGCATCTTATTGCACCTATGAAAATATATGTATATCAAATATATATTTTGCATATCAGATTATTTCAAATACATATTTTATGTAGCAAAAACAGGAGGTTATTGTATTAATCCACCATCCTTCTCCTGTAAAGGTGTTATATATAACCTAGCCCAGGATTGTGAATACTACTTTGTGATTCAACATCCACCTGTCCTCAACACTGGGGGAGGTCACTGGCCTGCAAGTTCACATCAGTTCATTCATTACCAGCCTTTGGTCTTATTGATGTCACTCACTGTCTTTTGTTTTCCTCACCTTTAAGGTGTTAATTGATAACAATCCTAATCCTCTCAACAGGCTCATACATAGAAAGAGAAGTGACTCCCGCCATCATGGAAGATGATGAGTTGGCCTTGGACCTGGAAGACTTGTTGAGCTTTTCTTACCAGGTGGCAAAGGGCATGGCCTTCCTGGCCTCGAAGAATGTAAGTGGGAGTGATTTTCAGAAGAATCTTTTTTCCCAGAATGAAGCATTTCAGAGCCGGAGTTAGAATGCAGAGTGTCATTTTGAAGTGCGGTAACCAAAAGCAGAGAAAATTTAGTTTCTTCATGTTCCAACTGCTGTCTCTTTGGAATTCCTGTTCTCATGTATAAGCTTAAAGTGTAATCCTGTCTAAATGAGCTTTCTATGAATACTTTTATATGCAATGAATTCATTTAAACCTTTGGCTTCTAGGATACAGAAGCTGTTAGAAAAGAGGTGATTATTTTATCAGCGAAAGGAAAGGGTACCTCATGTAGCTGCAGTGCTTGGGGAGGCATATACTTGGGTTTTCTTGAAGTTAGACTACTAGTATTGCATGTGTGATTTATAAAGTGTTGGGGGGAGAAGGGGTCAGAGAGAATACTAAACATTTGGGAGGAGAGTGAGGATGGGAAGAGAAGGATGGAACCAAAATAAGGAACATGGTCTCTGGAAGGGCGAGAGGAATTCCTGAGGAAGTGGGATGAGCAGAACAGGATAAGGTCACAGATCTGACTCTGATGTGTCAGTGGTGACATTTCCAAACAATTACATACTAAAAGAGGATATAGGATGGCTGAAATAAAGAGCCTCTTTCCTGTGTCCTCGGGAAGTGTCAGGTTGAAGTTACAAAGACCTTTTAGAAATTCTATAAAAGAACATTCACAGAGAAGCATGCAAAATGAGGTTTTGGTGTAAAAATGATATATGACTATTTAACATATTTTCCTATGAATGAAAGCAGTCCCAAGAAAGCATTTATTCAAGTTGGTTTTGGAAAGTGATTATAGTAATTAAGGTCCTAACGATGTGAAACACAAATTTTGAGCATCATTCAAGGCATAATTTAGATACTTATTTTTGGTGCACCAAATAATTGAAATGTAAAGCAGAAGTATTGAATTTGTATAACATAAGCAGCATTGTAGCATTAACATAGTTTTCAGTCTTTAAAGGTTTAAAATAAATTTAAATGGCTTTTCCCCCCTCTCTTCTGATACAGTGTATTCACAGAGACTTAGCAGCCAGAAATATCCTTCTTACTCATGGTCGAATTACAAAGATTTGTGATTTTGGTCTAGCCAGAGACATCAAGAATGACTCTAATTATGTGGTCAAAGGAAACGTGAGTACCTTGACAGTCCAGTGAAAGGTTTTCGTTTCAAGTTTTCCTAAGAATTGTTTTTTCTGATTTTCATAATGCAAATCCTACCTTTGAGATACCATGCACTTTAGCAGTCAAATTAAGTGTACTTCAGCAAAATTTGCATGCTATGCTGAACATTACTACAACTCACATTCTGATAATAGAATTCCTCATTCTAATTGTGTAATTATGGCGCATGTGAAGGAAACAGAAATAGCCTTAGTTTTCATTATAGACTGCGAATAGCAATGAACTCGATTTTGCTCCAGTGAAACAAGTGTGAACCTGAAGGTCACAGCAGGAGAATTTTATTTTGAGATTGACATGCCACGTGAGAAAGATGAAAATCTAAGATAATGTTCGGAACTAGGTATAGAGAATGTTGGACCTTATAATCAATAGAGAGCTTATTAAATCAGTTCATAAGTTACAATTGGTTTATAGAACATAGTGATTTCATTCTAAGGTGCTTTATTTCCTTGCCAATTTTCATTGTGTCACAAGCCCTTGGGATTACAATGCAATGTCTTCACATTTGAAGAGTTGCAGTGTATTGCAGTGATGTTTGTCTGTGATGACATAGGTTTGTAGAGGTTGGTAGAGCCCACGATTTCCAGAACAGCATCCCATTAACATGGGAAGTCATGTAGTCCTGTATACATCGTCTTCTACATCTGTTTTCCCAGGCCCATTTCTATAGTCCAGATTTATTCCTGGAAGTAGCTATTTGTGTCCCTTATGATAAGGTAATAATTTCTTCTTCATCACTATGGCATCTTTATGGGTTGGCTATATTTGACTCGGGTTTATAGAAACATTGCCAGGTTTACCTCCTGATCAAAGCATGCATTTCTAATAAATCTCCTCCGAGGCTAGATTTCATCATTAGGACCATTAATAAAATGATGTTCTTTACGTCCTGATACACTATGGGAAGGAAGAATGTAAGAAGGTTCTTCATGCCTCTGAACAGTGACAAAACTGCCCACGGAGGAAGGTGGCAGCTTCTGGACCCAGTCTCAGCAAGTTCGAATCTGGCTCCATCATTTAGTGGCTGTGTCATATTTGGCAAGAATTATCCAACACTTCTGAATGTTGGTTTTTCTCCTCTTGAGAATAATACTGTCAGCTTCCTCATAAAGCTGTAATGAGAATTGAGTCAATTAATATATGCGAAGTGCTTAGAATAGATCCAGGCGCAGTGTGGCTAATACTTATATGGCACTTTTTATGCTGACTATTATTTATAGCTCTCTTATTTGAAATATCAATAATCATGACAACGGTTATGCTGCAGTTCACTGATAGCATGTTATTGATTAGTGACCGTAGTTGGAATTACCAAGAGTGGGTTAGTTCCCACTAGGCTTCCGTATTACGGACTCCAGCTCAAGTCAGTTGAACTAACCGATCTCAGATGTCACTTTCACCAGGGAATGGAGTAAGGAAAAGGTACATGTACAGACAAGTTAAAACAGCATGGAAACTCGCATAGCTGGTCACCACCCCCAAATGTACATCATAGTCATTTGCGATCTCGCTGTTGAGTCAGTTTCTTTGGAATTCCTTCCATTGTTACATGGGTTCTTAGTCATTTTTGTGCCATGATCTGTTTCTTAGTGAGGCAAATCCTGTGGATCTTCTGTCAGAACACTGTGTTAAATGTACAAAATAAAATAAGTAGGATAACCAAGGAGGCAGTTAAACTGAAATACAGTTATCAAAAGATTCGAAAGTAAATTTGTGATGTGACAGTACCTGTGCTTTGTTACACAGAATTACATGTTGTAGCTGTGGGTCTAAAAACTGCTGTAATTTCAAGGTGATGATGCAGGTAGGCACTACACTGTGATGAAGACAGCTGATTGCTGTTGGTGACAAACCCACAGGTCCTGCTTGGACGACTGTGCTTTATTGCCTAGAATTTAAGGAAATACTAAACTTCACTTAGAAGTTAGTGTGAGTTGAAATATCATTTCTTCCCTTCCAAGTTCACAGGCACCAGAATTCAAGATCTCAGGTTAAGAGCCCCTATAGGAGCGTTAGCACAAAATCTCAGGGTCAGGGAAGATATTGGAAGGATTTTTTTTTTCCTTTGGACTAAAATAACTTTTAAGACTACAAAAATATGCCTTAGTTTTTAATTCAAAATGGATTAAGAGAAGGATTAATTTAGTTTTCTATGGTACATTAAGATCCAGGAATCCAGAATGTCTTTAAGAGGAATAGTCACGGAAAGTTTGGCTCGATTTTAGCAGAAAGGATTCAGGATGTGAAATTCAGCTGTTGAATGTAAGCCCTGAATCTGCCACTCACCTTCTTGGAACAAGTCACAACCATCCCACACCACTGCTCTGCACTGAGTGCTCGCTTCTGCTACCTCACTGCCCAGGTGTTAGTGAGTCGGGCGGGACTGTGCGAAGCACATTGACCCGCGTAATTTAACCCAGAAAACAACTCATGAAATTTGAAGCATTATTTTTGTTTTACAGAAGAAGATACAGAGGCTTAGCTACAGATATTTAAGTGGCTTTCCCAATGTATTACGTGGGGACAGTTTCGGTTGTATGTGACAGAAAGCCCAAAAGAAAAGAAAGAGAAGGATAGCAGCGCAGGCCAGGCCTGTGATGGAGGCTCCATGAAGTGCTGGGGAACCAAGTCTCCCCTTCCTGTGCTGTACTGTCCCTGGGTATATGTAGTCCTTATCTTCACGGTTTGGGATGGCCACTACTGGCTAGATTGCCACATCCAGAAGGCAGGGTAAAGGAAGGGTCAAGAAGGGAGAGGGCAAAGGCACACACGCCAGCTGTATTTTAAGGAGGTTTTCCTGATGCTTCCTATAACACTTGTAACTTATTGGCCAAAACTGAGTCACATGACTATACCTAGCTGCAAAGGGGCTGGGAAATGCAGTTCTTAGTGTGGGAAGCCATGTTTCTAGCATGAAGGGAAACGGGAAAACACATTCAGTGGTAACTGACAAGTCTGTGTTGCTCCAGGCCAATGGTGGAGTCAGAATTAGGACCCCTGTCCATCTGCCTCTCATGCCTATGCTGTAGTGACTCAGTGCCCCCATTTTGAAAGTAAGGATGATATTCTGGTGAGCTGTGTATTTCGGAAGAAGATGGGATCCATTGGAAGTTGTATAGATAAAAGGCTTTTGTCAGAGGACAGGTAGGTCCTCACCCCCACTTCTCAGCAGGAGCAACATCTAGCAGGGGTGTCAGACTCATTTTCACCAGGGGCCACATCAGTCCCGCGGTTGCCTTCAAAGTGCCGAATGTAATTTCAGGACTGTATAAATGTAACTGCTCCTTAACAGTTAAGCAAGAGCTTGGCACTGCCGCCAGGTAGAAACAAGGTGCTGGGTCAGATAAAACATGGTGGAGGGCCAGATTTGGCCCACGGGCCTTGTGTTTGCCTCCTGTAGTCTATAGGACTATATTCTACTTAGTTTTTTGGAGCCTCTGAATTTACATGTGCTTCCGTTACAGGCTCGGCTGCCTGTGAAGTGGATGGCACCTGAAAGCATATTCAACTGTGTGTACACATTTGAAAGTGACGTCTGGTCCTATGGGATTTTTCTGTGGGAGCTGTTCTCTTTAGGTAAACTGATCCTTGCCAACGGCACCTTTATAGGCTCAGAGCACCTTCTTAAGGTTTTATCAGCATCCTGCTTTCTTCTGAGTAACACTGATTTGCAAACCATTTGTGCCTCAGGAAGCAGCCCCTACCCTGGAATGCCAGTCGATTCTAAGTTCTACAAGATGATCAAGGAAGGTTTCCGAATGCTGAGCCCCGAGCACGCACCTGCTGAAATGTAAGGGCCAAGACGTTTTCCTTCAGATTATGTTTCCCCTTTTATTTTTCTTTTTAAAGACAGAAGCCCAGATGTTGAGGGTTTTCAAGTAGGCCAGTTTGAAATGTCACCTGGTTCCTGTTTAGGACCCTGTCAAATGTCATTTCTGTGGCTTATGTTCCTCCTCTCTTGTCACCAAATATACAAAAGGTTTCAGCAGCATTTCACACATAGAGTGTGCCATTCAGTGTGTCCAGGCGCCCAGCCCTGGCATTATTTTTGGGATGATTGCTTGGCACATGCCTGAAGACCGGTGACAGGCATCGGGGGTGATGGAACACGGCCCTCGTTTTGCAGGTATGACATAATGAAGACTTGCTGGGATGCCGACCCCCTGAAAAGGCCGACATTCAAGCAGATCGTCCAGCTGATTGAGAAGCAGATCTCCGAGAGCAGCAATCATGTGAGTACACTCCGGCCCCGCCCAGGCTCTCCCTTCTTTCGGTCCCAGGTGCGTCCTCCTTCTCAGGCTGTGGGGGTGAGGACTACCTTCCCCGCCCTTTCTTTCCCTGGCTTAGGCTGTAAATTGGACTTTGGGTGGGAAAGGAAAGCAAAGGAAACCAGTTCTTTCTGCCCAACCACCCTGTTCTGAGCCCAAAAAAAAGGATGTGAGATGAGGGGTGAAGAGGGCGGAGGGCTTTACACTCAGAAGTGTGGAAGTGGAGGTTTCCATGAGGGTTTGCCACATTTCCCCCCTACCCCAAATGCTGACAAAAGGGGTCGGCGTGGACTCTCTCTCACATGTCAGGGCCCTTCAGCCTTTGGAGGGTTGGGGTGATGTGAACTAGAATAAAAGCGTAAAAAGACAGTCTGTTACTGCAGTGAAATAAGCCCTCTGCTCAAACAAGCATAGCCAGAAAACGGCAGAGAGCTGTCATGCCCACAAGCCACACAGAATGAAGAGCTGTTTGAAGTTGTGAGATCCCTCCCAGTGATTTGAGGACCAAGGAATTCAAAACCCCAGTTCATTCTTTCTTCCTCTTTTAAGGAAGATAGATCCTTACTGTGACTCAGATTTTTTAAGTTGCTTTTTTTCTGGATTGTGTGCTTGGAGCTCTTTTCTAAGCATTATACCCCTGCTACGTCAGGGTTAAAGCTTGCTCTTCTGGGTGTCAAAGTGTATTTCAAATGAAATAGCATTTTCCACCCAAGTGCTTCATTCTCAATGGAAGACCGGTGGAAGGGCCACCGATTTCTCAGCACATTACATGGGCTGTTGGGTTGTAGTTAGCTGCCTAGATTTATAAACCATTTAAATAGATTAAGTAGTGCCTGTTCTTAGAAGTATCCTAGCAGAGAAGCCCTTTTTTTTTTGCCATCACTTCCTACATAATCGGGCCTTGGGGAAAATGAGGGGTAAAGCAAAACTCGGATTTTCTTTTGTCATGATTTGGTTGGGGGCTGTGGAGGTCTCTGTTTAATAGTCTTCCCCAAGTTATTTGCGATTCTGAAGCTGCAAACGTGCCCCGTTCGTTACTGTGCTCAGTGTTGGGACTAGTGTATTGACTGTGGACTTGTTTTCCTCAGATTTATTCCAACTTAGCAAACTGGAGCCCCAACCAGGAGAATGTGGTGGTGGACCATTCTGTGCGGATCAATTCCGTGGGCAGCAGCGCCTCATCCACCCAGCCTCTGCTTGTTCACGAAGACGTCTGAAGCAGCACACATACATGTCTGGGGGCTCCCCAACACAGCGATCCCCTTTCTTCTGGTTTCTATGACTATTTTGTTCGACTAGCATCCTACTCCAGGATAATGGACACCCCACTGTAATCCTGTCTTTATGAGCACACTTTAGTGGCTGATGATTTTTGTCATCAGCCCCCACCCCCTTGCCAGGGTTCAAACTGCATATATTCTCAATAGCACAGTAGCTCCCGGTAATGAAAAATAATTCTGAGTCGGAGAAAGGGAGAGGGGGATAGACTTTAGACACCTTGAGTCCTTTCTGAGCCTTCTCTGTTTCTGTTTGAAAAGTGTGGTTGATAGTTTATTTGAATAAATGGCAGTAGTCACCTTCGGCCCTCGTAACCATCCATAATGATGTGATGGTGTAGCAAGATTAGAAGCTGAAAGCTAAGCCCTTGATGTGGAAAATAGAATGTTATTAGGACAAAGGTCAGGAGTCTATGAATATCTGGGCTTAAGAACTCTATTTCATGCTGGGAATGAGACGTAGACCATGAAAAAATGCTCCCTGAGCATGAATGAAGACTTGCTGCTGAGCGTGAGCCTTTGTGCTACTGACCTGCTTTCTAACCAGAGTTTGCTGTTAGGGAGTAAAATGGAGACAGGGCCTCCCCAGCCTGCATCTGTATATACTCATCCTGCAATGTATATGTTCATGTGTCTGAGGGGGGAACACCCACAAGGTGTTGTTTCTAGATACAACTCTGGCTTAAGTCTGCTGTATGTAGGAATAGATGAAGAGCCAGGCAAGTTTGAAGGACATAGTTAGTGCTGAGAGAGAGAGAGAGAGCGAGAGAGAGAGAGAGAATATAATTGTCAAGCACAGTTTTAACAAAAATCTCCTCTTGTAGCCAACGAACTTGCTCATAGACCCTCCAGAACAAGCCTACCATCTTCACAGTGACATTGTGTTCAATAGATTTTATGCCATTTGAAAAGATCTACTGTGTGACTCTGGCAGGAGTGAGGAAACAGTGCTGTCTTAGTTTGGAGCGGGAAATAACATTGAGATTCAGCCTCCTTTGCAGGCACGTCCTGGACATCGGGCCAGTATCTATATGTGTGTATGTGTGCACGTGTGTGTATGCCTGTAGAAAAGTCTCCTGGGGGGCATTCTTGCCCTGAGCCCAAGAGGGTCCTTCAGTACCCAAAAAGTAGCTTGGCTTTCACTATTCATGCTGCTCTTGATTCCCTTCACCTAGCTGTCCGGAGAAGCTTTCCCAAAGCTTACATAGAGGCATATAGGACATGTAGTGCCTAAGTACTTATTTATTTGTAATCCACCTGCACTTAAGGCACTCGGTTATTTATACTCAACATACTGTACTCGTTCCTTAAACCTTATTAATGCTACTCTCCAGCTGAAACGTATTTAAATTTTACCCTTTAGGTTGTAGCCTGGATATTATCCTTAGAGTTTACCTTCTTTTTCATCACTGCCAAACGATAAGAGGTCCATGTGTACATGGCAAGGTCTGTGTGTTGTCTCGCAAGATTCAGGTATGCTGCTTTCACGATTTCCCCTCCTAGGTCCCTTAGATGACATTTAGAGAACTGTGGCCATTTATCTGGAAGTAACCATTTGCACTGGAGTTCTATGCTCTCGCACCTTTCCAAAGGTAACAGGTTTTGGGGCTTTTTTGTTTTTGTTTTTGTTTTGTCTTTTTTTTTTCCTTTTGTCAACAAAAGAGATTGTCGCTGTTTGCCATACTTTGAAAATTTCCTTTGCATTTCTATTGACTTTGATTAGACTAAGAAAAGTGATTGTTAACTGTAGATGTCTAGGTACTTCAGGGGCACTTCACTGAGAGTTTTGTCTTGGGTATTCTTGAAAGTTTATATTTTTATAATTTTTTTTTACATCAGATGTTTCTTTGCAGTGGCTTAATGTTTGAAATTATTTTGTGGCTTTTTTTGTAAATATTGAAATGTAGCAATAATGTCTTTTGAATATCCCCAAGCCCATGAGTCCTTGAAAATATTTTTTATATATACAGTAACTTTATGTGTAAATATGGAAGGGGTGCAAGTTTAAAGGATGTCGGTGTTCCATGTGTTTTTTTCCTGATATGTTGTCCAATTGTTGACAGTTCTGAAGAATTCTAATAAAAATGTAAATATATAAATCCAGTGGATTTTTTGATTATTTTAAGCTTAGTGACATTAAAACTTAGAAGTGGTGAGGTGCATTCACCTTGACATTAGGAGGTTTTGTACCCAGTGTGCACAAGATCCAACAAGGCTCAGATCACTATTACACACTTGAAAATTCAACAGACATTTATTAAGAATTTAGTATGTGCTGTATATTTTCTTATCTTGTTCTTATAATCCATTGTCTCCAGTAAAATTGAAAAATAAACATAGAAAACATTCTGAGAATTCCACACATTACGATGATTATTATTAGGTTAACTCATGTGGAATGACCATTTTTGTGGGCAAAAAAATGGCCAAAGAGCAGCAGTTTTATGTGGTTCCATCTAATATAACTGGCATGGTTCCTCCTAAGAGAGATTGTCTAAAAATTAGCATGAACAGTAAACTAATTTGCAAGATCGACATGGGGAGTCTCCCAGGAAAGTGGTTCGTACTCTCGTTGGCTTCGGTTTTGAAGAGAGGTTAGTTCAGCTTCAGATGTTCATCCCCCACCTTTCAGTCCTTACACGCACTTGCTTCTGGAACGGAGTTAAGTTCTATCACACACTTGGAGGCAGGGGACTTGTACCTGTTCGTCGTAGCTGTCTTGTAGCTGGAGCATCCTTCATGGTCAGGAGACACTGTCTAGACCAGTGGACCCTGCACAGCGCCTGCGAATCCTTCCAGCTTGAAGCAAAGAGCCATCCTGAGCCACGTAATCCTGTTAAGAATGAACACAGGACACCATCGGTCTTGCTTTCCTTTATCAATGTGGCATCTGCACCTGTAGACGAATCTGAAAGGAAAGGAGGGGGTGAAAGGTGACCTGTAATGAAGAAGGATCGTTTACAATCAGGAGGAACTTGGGTGGCCAGGAACACATCAGTGAAAAACTGATCCACATTTCAGTCAGGTGACTTTCATTATTTTAGACAGGAATGAATGCTAAGGGACCACAAAACAAGTCATTTCCGAATGTTTTCAAATATCATTTGGACCTTTTCATGTGTGTGAAATCTTGAGTTAGAAGCGGTCAACGGCCCTTACATACTTGTCTGTAGCTACATCCCCCTCACTGGCCCAGCTTTTAATAGCAAAGTGTAGTGTCAGGTGTGTGGTGTCCAGGCTCAGATTGGGGTCCCATCTTTTTGCCAGCCCTCTCTCTGTCACTGCTGCTGGGTGACCTTGGGCCGATTAGCTCTTGAAATCTCAATTCTCATCATAGTAGTGTCTACTCTGATGTACTAATACGAGGCTGCCAAGACTGCCTTGTTCATACATGTAATACATAAATAGTGCTCCAAAGTGGTAACTTATCATGGCTAGTTAGTCTTATTAGGAAGGAATAAGATGTTTCTGCACCAGCATAACTCAGTTGTCACCCCACAAAGAATTATACAATCAAAAATTTACATCTTGTTTTTTTTAAATGTAAATGATACTGTACTGGTTTGCTGTGACACTTGACTCAATTATAGAGATTTCTGTTTTATTAGAATCCCAACTTTTTAGTTAGGAATTTAAGACTCTCTGCTCTTGTTCCAGTCTTTCTTCTGGGCTTTTTTACCCATTGCCATAGGCTCAGGAATATGCCCCACTCTTCTGATTCCGTCCTCAGACTTCTTGGTGTCCGTTCTCTCTCAACAGGCCTACCTTTCTAGGGCACTGGCGGTTGGTCTGAGTCCCCATGGCACTCCACACTTCCTACGCTCTTACAATCTTTTCTGCCTTGTGCTGTAATTATTGGGGTTCTGGTCTTATGTCCTCCTCACTCCACTATATCCAGACTTAAAAATCAGTCAACATAAAATACCTACATGTTCCTGAGTCATTGGTTTTATTATTATTTACTTGTTAAAATATTTATCGAGAGACTCAGGTTCAATCGTTCTGAGGTTGCAAGAGGTTACGACTTGCTCAAGTTCACTTATACATGGAGCCAGAATCTGAATCTAGATCTGAGTCTCTCTACTCAGTGATGGCAGATAGCTGGGCTTCTCAGGCTGGCATCTCTACTCCTTTGTCCTTGCAGACTCATGTCTCATAACCCTCTGTTCCATGGAGCCAAGATGCCTTAAAGTCTAAGCCTTCAGGAAGCCCAGATAAGCCAACTGGAGTTAGTCTAAGGACAAACTTACCTGTCACCTTTAAATGATTACCAAGTTTCGATTGTCTTGAGGCACAGGTGTTCTCCATCTCAGACGCTCCTGAGGCTGCTAGCGCAGTGCTTCATGCGTGGTTAATTAATATACTTTGAATAATTAAACATTCCATCAGCATGGAGTAAGGGAAAGCCATCTGGGAGGAAATGGATCCAGAAAATCCTGGAAATACAAGAAAACACAGGTTTTTCTCCAGACTGGGGCCCATGAAGGTAGCTTCATTTCACACTGTGGGGAGGCTTTGGGGAGAAGGAAAGGGGTCTAGGGAAGTGCTGGGCAGCCTTACCAGGCCTGCACAGCTGCTCTGTGGGGAGAAGTGAAGGACGACCTGGACACACGGGGAAGAGTGGAGAGGAAGGGAAAATGTCAATGATTCAGTAAGTTGGGGGCTTGACCCTGGGAAAGGGTCATCAGTGTCAGCATCTCCATAGGAAACACCCTCCAAGAGAGGGCTTGGGGCCAGCTGGGAAGCCTTCCTTTGAGTTAATTTTTGTAATTGTAATTTTTGTACTGTAATTTGCCATGTATAATGCACACCTTTGTGCCCAGATTTTTGAGGGAAAAATAAGGATGCATATTATACAGGGTATGATGATTACACATCATGGGTATAATCTGTGTATAATGTGCGCCAAAACATGGCTGTGCATTATACATGGCAAAATAGGGCCACAAATTGAGTGGCTTAAAAACAGATTTATTGTCTCTGTTCTGGAGGCTAGAAGTCCAAGACCAGGGTGTTGGCAGGGTTGGTGCCTCCTGAAGGTTGTGAGAGAAACTTCTTCGCCTCTCTCCTAGCTTCTGGTGGTTTTCTGGTGATCTATGGTGTTCTTTCCCTTACAGATCTCTGCCTTCTTCACATGGGGCTCTTCCTCAGTGTGTGTATCTGTGTCCAAATTCTCCCTCTTGATATAAAAACATCTGTCATATTGGATTAGAGGCCTACCCTGTTCCAGTAAGATCTCATCTTAACTAATTATATCTGCTATGACCTGATTCCCAAATAAGCTCTCTGGAGTGCTGGGGTTGCAGTTAGGACTTCAACATGTGAGTGTTGTCAGTGGGACACAGTTTAGTCCATAGGAGAAAGACCTCAGAACCCTCGGTACTGTAGCAGGTGGCCTGGTCTTCGCCAGAGTACTGAAATTGACTCTCTAAAAACTCTAAGAAGCTGCAAAAGTGATTGCCCAAGTGCTGGTTTCAGAGCACGCTTCTCAACGATTATCTAAAACAGCAGCAGACACTCAGCACTTGCTGAGGAAATGAAACTTCCGGCAGTGGGCCACCCCTCCTCCTTGGAACCTGCCTCCATGCCTGCCCGCCCGTCCTCCTGTCTCTCAGTTTTCCTCCATCGGCCCTTGATAGGTCAGAATTCCAGGTCTAGCCCTTTATTGTCTTCTTTCATCTGACATGCTCCCCCTACGCTCTGGTCTACCTCCACTAATCCCTGGGATGTGACTGTCGTCTACCCACTGACAAGTTTCGTCTATGTCTCTGGTTGGTCTCTGCTGATAGAGACTGGGTATGCCAGGTGAAATAAGACACCCAGTAAATGCCACATGCAATATTTGGGGAATACAGATTCTAACAGTTTATTGTTTATCGGAAATTGAAATGGGTATCTTTGCTAAATCTAACAACCCTTGATTTGATCTTGGGCCTTTGAAGTTAGGGACTGAACCTAATTAATCATTGAATAGTCAAAGTTTCAGTGATTCTGAGGAATGGGGAAGAACTTAATTTTAGTGCAAGTCTGTAGGTGGCAAATCTCAGATTTACTTTCTAAGTTATTTCACCTTTATTCTTGAAATATTTTCACTCTATATAGAAATCAAGGATGGCAATTGTATTTTTCAGCACATTTATTTCCACTCTCTTCTGGTTTCCATTGTTGCTGTTGGAAAGTTAGATCAGTCTTTCTTCTGAAGATAGTTATTCATCTTTTCTTCTTTATTGGCTTCTGACTTTGTTTTCTGGTTTTTGTAGTTTCACTACTATAAGTGTAAGCTTGAAGTTCTATTTGTCCTTATTTGTGGTTCTTCGGACCTCTTGAATTTATGGATTGGTGTCTTTCATCAACACTGGGAAATCCTCAGCCCTTTTAATTTGCCTCTGCCCATCCTGCTTTCTCTTCTCCTGGGATTCCAGTTCCATGCATCCTAGTGCCTCTCACTCTATCCTCCATGTCTCTTAATCTGCCTTCCATATTTTTGTTCTTTTTGTCTTTCTGCACTACATGCAAGGTGATCCCCCTTCAGCTCCTGTCCATGGAGAATATTTTTAGCATCTTTGTTGAAGTATAATTAACATACCATAAAGTCCATTTATAAGTGTGTAAAGCAGTGATTTTAAACATTGCATAGAATTTTGCAACCACAATGCAATTTTAGAGCATTGCTATGATCCAAAAAGTTTCCCTCCTTCCTCTTTGCAGTGAATAGGCATTCTAATAATTTTAACCAACTAATTTCCAATTATTCTTGCCTCATAAGAAGATACCGCATATCTGACTCTTGTAGGACATGCCCTCATTCATTGAGCCATTTCTTTTCTCTGGGATCTTTCTAAATGTTTTGGTCATAGAAATGACAGTGACAATGGGTAGGTAGTCTTGTTTGGATAACTCTCATTGATGATTACCATGGTGATATGATGATGATGATAGCTATCATTTATTGAATGCCTACTATGTACCTGGATTTATTATATCAGATGTTTTACACATATTACTTTATTTAAGCCTCACAGTAACACTGGGAGGTAGGTATTTATCTGTATTTTAAGGTGAGGAAACTTTGCCTCTGAGAAGCTCACCATCTTGCCCTAACGCTCATGGCTATGAGCAGTGAAGTGGAGAAGCCAGCACTAGTTTGTTTGACCTCTCCATCCTAGGATTAAACAGAGGAGTCGGCCATCTATTTGGTCCAGGAGCCTGCCTTTTATTGTCTTTCTCTGGGCTTTGGATGATCTTTTAGCCATTTCATCTAAAAAATACAAGAAAATTCAGGAGAAGGTAGATCAAAACCACTTTGCTGCTCGTTGCCAACCCCTCTAAATGTGGGGGAGAATGGCAGTTGAAGTAAAAGTTAGTGTGAGGCTTCAGAATTATCTGTTGATTTCACAGGTTCATGATCTGCCCACTCCCTTATGCACCACGTGAACTTCCCCATATCTTCCAAGAACATTTTTCTCTTGACATTTCCAAAAAACAGTCTCGTTCATTTGAGCCTCGTGAGAAAAATGTGTGTTTGCAGAGAGGGCTGGGGTCTGAAGTGTAGAGAGAAGCATTAGAGGGTGTGTGTGTGTGTGGGGGGGGGGCAAATCAGGAATTTCAGATCGATGAGAACGTGGGTGAAAACACCACCTTTCCTTTGCTTCAACAGTTGTTATTGTTGGTTAGAAATTACCAAGCTGTTACCCATATGTCTCCCTCACTGTTGATTCCACTTTCGTTGGTTAAATGCAGTTTTTATGATGTGGGTTCCTCTATGGGGGGTTTAACCTCATGAAGGCTGGGGTCCTCAGTAAATGCTCCTAGTTGAAATGAGTGTTCCCAAGTGGCTCGCCTTTGTGTCTCCGCCCATGGTTGGCTTTGAAGTGTGCGTGCTTTTTCAAGCACACCAGCAGGACCGCGGTGTATTTTATGGGACTGACCTTTTTCTTTGTGGTCTGTGGCTTAGCAGCCACTCTTGTTCTATAGCAAATGAACAATGGGGACAGGCAAAAGGACGTCTGCATGGCTGTTTGTCTCAGCATGTGAATAGGCATCCTAGGGCAGCTGAACACATTGTGTCCACACAACAGGCCGCCTGGCCCGGGTGCCAGATCTCCCTTACATGGCATCATTTGCCTCTAATCGGTGTGCATTTTACTCATGTGGAGTATTTGGTACAGAAAATTGGAATGGGCGAATGGATTTTATTGCTTACATCCACTTATTTCAGTTGACATTATACAGTAATATGGTGTGGAAGTAATTTTCTCTTTTTAAATTTTTAAATTGTATTTTACATTCAATATTTATTTGTATTAGTTTCAGGTGCTCAGCAGAGTGATTAGACAATCATATACTTTACCATGTGTTTCTCCTGATATTTCCAGTATCCACCTGGCCCCACACATAGTAATTACAATTTTATTGACTATATCCCCTATGCAATAATTTACATCCTCATGACTATTTTGCAACTGCCAATCTGTTCTTCTCAATCCCTTCATCTTTTTCACCCAGCCCCCCAACTCCCTCCTCTGGCAACCGTCAGTCTGTTGTCTGTGTCTGTGAGTCTGTTTTAATTTTGTTGTTTTGTTTATTTTGTTTAGATTCCACATATGAGTGAAATCATATAGTATTTGTCTGACTTATCGCTTAACACAATTTCCTCTAGGTGCATCATAATAGTAAGATTTCATTCTTTTTTTACGGCTGAGTAATAGTCCATTGCATATGTGCACCAGCACTTTTTAAACCACTTGTCTATTGATGAGCACTTGGGTTGCTTCCATATCTTGGCAGTTGTAAATAATGCTGCAATGAACGTCGGGGGGCGTGTATTCTTTCAAATAAGTGTTTCGGGTTTCTTCAGATATATACCCAGAAGTGAAATTGCTGGGTCATAGGCAGTTCCATTTTAATTTTTTGAGGAGACTTCATACTGTTTTCCATAGTGGCTGTGCCAATTTGTATTTGTTATGGAAATAGTTTTCATTTGGTAAGCTATCCAATAAGCAACTTCGTGGAGTAGCTTTGTTGAGAAGGATGCAGAGACCCCAAAGAGATTCAGTGAAAAAGAATTCTGTCATTGATTAGTTATGTCTGCCTGGTCATAGGTATAGGGAATGCAGCACATGTGCTAACTTATACAATTCCTTATATAGCTCTTATATAGTTCTAACTGCTTTACATACATAGTTAATAGTTATCTGATTCTTTAAACAGCCATATGCAGTAGTTATTATTTTATAGGCATAAGAACAAAACATAGTTATAATTTTAAAGCATAGACTGGTCAAGTGACTTGACCAAGTTCACATAGCTGGAAAGGAGCTGTGGCAGGATTTGAATCCAGGTAGTCTAGCTTCAGAGTTTGGGTTCTGATCCACTCTGTCAAACTGTCTTTATGTATCTGTTATCCCATTGTGATCAAGACAGACTGCCTGGGTCAGCCTGGCTCAGTAAAGTCCTCACATTTTTCCTGGCCTAGGACACAGAAGGGGTCTTCACTGTGATGTGCACTAGACATGAGCTTCGTGGGTCTCTATTGCCCTTCTTTCTTTCTTTGATGAGGATTTAGATTCCTGACCTTGCAAAATGAGATGTCTTTTCCAGAGAAAGAGGAAGTCCCAAGGGCGTGTGGATGCTCATAGCACATGTAGGTGACAGTTTAACCCAGGTCTCTGAAAGCATGATGTCTGAAGGTGACAGGGAAAGTTGGAGACAGTGAGTACAGTGTAAGGTATTCCAGACCTACCACTTGCCCTACTTGTCCCTCTATTTACCACTTAGGTGACCCTTTTATCTTTTTTTTTTTAATTTTTAAAAAATCCTCACCCAAGGACATTTTTTCATTGCTTTTTTTTTTTTAAGAGAGAGACAGGGAGGGTAAAAGGAAGGGAGAGAGAGAAACAAAGCAAGAGAGAAGCCTGGATGTACCCAGACTGGGGATCAAATTCACAACGTAGGTATGTTCCCTGACCAGGAGTTGAACCCTCAACCCTTCAGTCACAGGACATTGCTCCAGCCAACTGAGCCGCATCAGCCAGGGCAAACCTTTCTTCTTTTAAGTGACCACTTACTCATTGCTGAGCACTTAACTGTGTTATTTCATTGTATCTTCACAACAGTCCTGCATTAGACAGATGAGGAAACTACAACTCAGGGAGATTAAGTAAATTTTGTTGGACTTCAAAGTCTCTCTTAATGGAATCAGAAAATTTCAACGTTTTTTAGTGATGTTGATGCTGAATCTCAAGTTAAATGGAAATCCCAATATGCAAAGCAGACAGTGGCAATGCAGTCCCAGAAGTCTGCCTGGCAGGCTCTTATCCCTCCTTCCCACAGCCACCCCAACTCATCCTTCCCAGGCCACACTTGAGAAACCACTGAAAGCCCTCTGCAGCTTAGCAGCTTAAAATCCCATCTTGCCTTGGTGTGTCATGGTTGGCAGTGGCTCATGTCTCCTCTTGATGGAAGATTTCCTGTCCTGGGGTGCTTCGGGGCATTCCCCAGCCACTTAAAGACAGACTCCCCATTTGACTCAACAGGAAGACAACGAAGGAAGTATACCTTCCTGTCTGCAAGTTTTCCAGACTTCTCCAGCACCAATTTGTTTTCAAATTTCTTTTTAATTTGTATGTAAGATACTATTATTTTGAAAAGATTTGTTCAACTGGGATTCCCTCTTAGGTAATCAATGTTAACTTTGTTATGGTTCCTTCCATACTTTTCTATTTTTGTACAAATATATACATATATACATGTGTATTTTTTCCTGTTATTTAAAGAAATGAGATCACTATATATTTTGCAACAAACATTTTTAACTTCCACTGTATCATGATTATCACTCCAGATCACCACATAAAAATTAAACTTATAATTTCCCACAGTATGAACATACCAAAAGCCTGATGTTTTTAGATAAGAATTTGTCATATTAGCTACTAGAAGTCTAAGGACCTTTTTTTTTTTTTTGGTTCACTTCTAACAAATGTATGGCATGCATGTATTTGTTTTGGGTTAAAAGCTAAGTCGGGGGGAGTATGTGATAATAGATTTTGGCCAGTTTATTAAATGAAGACACATCTGAGATGGTCTACAGCCATGCCCGCCAAGGTGAGTGTGCTCATTAAAGGTTAAGTCTGAAAGTATAATATCCTTTTGTAAGTAAAAATGATCTGAGAAAGTAGAAGGAATTCATTTTTATTCAATGTATTTTAAAAGTAACATTATTAGCTTTTCTTAGGTGTCTAAAGGAAATTGGAAGAAAAGGAGTTCTTTTCCAATCACACACATGCTTCCACGGTTCAGGTGCCTATGATTAAAATACAGCCAAACCACAGCAGGGCTACATTAGACATTCGCTGTTCGGATAACAATAGGTTATCACTTTCTCTATGAACTGCTCCCCCATGATTGCAACTCCCCTCCCCCCAAGAATGTCAATCCTCACTCCTGTTTGGGCTGATTAGTAAAGCATTAGTCTGCTTCTAACCGACAGTGAAAACAGCTGCTCTCCAGGTAGTTGACAGGCAGCATAACCTCCAGCTCCCTGGCATTCAGAATCCATCAAAAGCCTGGTTGACAGAAATAATGCTTATGCACAATTGTCTAAAGAATAATTAGTTCATCTTCCCACCCTTTTGAAAGCCAAGATCTGTCCAGGAATATAAGAAAGCTGTGTGCACGGACTAGGTTCTGTTGCATCCTAACTCCAGAAATGCTCTTCTGAATTATACATTGGGTTATTCTATCGGCTTCCACCTTAGATTAAGGAAATCCAAAAAAGAACATTATTGTGATTAACTTTTGGTGTTCAGAGTTGAAAAGACCTGAATTTTAATGCCAACCCTGCCAACTATTAACTATAAGACTTTAGGTGAGTCACATAATTACTCTGAGCCAGTGTAATATTGTGTACCAACTATACTTTAATTTATATGTATATAGCCAGGAAAAAGAAAAAAAAAACAACAGCTCTTAGACCATAGGCTGTTTGTTGAATTAAATGAGATAATTTATGGTAAGTTCTGGCAATTGAGCTCTCAGTTCATGGTCCTCCTGGAGTAGCTATTATTTAAAGCAGAGCCTTCTAGGCCCTCTGTGAATCATAAAGTCTAAGGTTCACACCCACTGGGCACACTGGACCAGTAGGTTATTCTCTTGTTTGCCCATTCACTTGTGCTCACATCAGCCAACATGTATGCTTACCGAAGTCAACGGTTTTTGTTCCAAAACATATTTGTCAGTTGAATTTA